>BPLR01005055.1:0-119701 GCA_021605095.1 Caerostris extrusa
GTTACGTATTGCTAATTTACATCCTATCACTTTTCCTTACATTCACTTTGCTGTAAGCAGAGTTTGAAGATTCATTACAAAAGGATTAGAAAAGAAAACCTGAATGAATTTCCCGCTATTACTGCAGGTTCTGCTTTCTCCTTTACTTCTAGAGAACTTCTCAAAAAAAGGTCTTCCGTACCAAACAAAGCATATTTTACCTTATTTTTTTTATTCGAACGGAATTAGTTGATTCGTTTTTCTTTCCCAACTCTGGCATAATTCCGACGAGCCACAACTTTCGTGTTCAAATGGGTCTCATTTACTGACATTTGTTTCAGTAAAAATTTTTCCTTTAGAGGTGTAATATATATCTAATTCCATTGCAAGCAAGATCGTGCTTAGTTTAAACCATCTGCCTTGCTTAATATCTATATCTAAAGCTGTCTCTGAATCCAGTCTCATAAATCTCATCACTTATTAATAAATACTAAATAAGCTCAATATCTTTAACATCACCCCCAACTACAATAGTACTCCTAACTAGTTTCTTAACTTTACGCAAAAATTGAACATGAATTTCACTTGCCATATGCCTAGCCTTAAAAATTTTGCCATAAAGCGTGCTATAGGTCTAAATTCTTGAGAACTGCACATTATATTATATAGTCTTCTCTTCTAACAGATTTAATAAAATTTCATCTTTTAATTCTTCAGGTACCCTTTTTCATAGAAAATAAAGGTCAAAGTTAAGAAAAAATTCCAATCTTCCTTCCTTTTGAAATAGGAAGCGATAATTTACGTTCACTAGATATATAATTTTCAACTGACAATATATTCTTTAAACCAGCAATATTTCTCATATAATTTTGTCTTTTCTAATTCTTTTTTTAGCCTTTTGTTGTCTCACTTCCTTTAATTTTCTCCATGAAGGTATGAGCAGCATTTCTTTCCACAAAACCTGCAATTATTTCTTTATAGCTATCACTATCATAATTTCAACTCATTTTAAGGTTTCAACAGCCTTCATTGAATCTGAGAGCATTTTCCAATTCTGCACGCCATTCCCATTCTTGTTAGTGTGTTCAGATGAGAGAAAAAGTCAAACATCTCTCGAGTGTCTCATCTGACTGCGAGAAACAGCTGGCTTAACTCTAACATGTGAGTGATACAGTTCAGTTTTGTAAACAGAGCGTTTCACGAGAATCCCTTTATATGCAGTAAAAACTGATTCTGAACGGACCGAGAAGCAGATGATTCGTCCGCTATGACTAGAGAGATCTTTTTTTAACGCCGCGAAAATATTTTTACACGTTTTGTTTTGAAACAAATATCAATTGAATAAAATATATATACAGCTCTTAAAAACTTGTCCAGGCACAAACAAAAGTTGTTACTTCCCAGTTATCCTATCTGGACTGCGACAACTATAATGTAATCTGTTGTACAAATGACTGCTTCCAGGTTTTTATAAATACTTGCACTTTTATTTACATAGACGTTTGCAAAAAAATGTCGAATCTTTCCTCGAAAGAATTAATTCAAGCAGTTCAGATGAAGTCTCATAATTAAAAGTTTATATTCAATAACTTTATGTATGGAAATTCTTGTTAAGTGGCATTAGATGGCTCGCTCCGAATGTCACCGTCAATACACGGAAACCAGCTGCCAGAAGGTGACAGCTGCTCGTAAAAAAATGGTTTGAGAACATTGGCTCACAGGGGTTTGTCCTCACGGGCGCTAGTTCTCAGCGTCTGAACACTGATGCTTGCACCTATTGATTAAATTCACTACACATCTCAAATTATTTTATTTTCTTTATTAGTTCTTGGTTCGGGAGAGGTACGCTAGGACAGCCACTTTCACATGGAGACTGCTTGAAAGCTTTTACTATAGGCGTGTATTTGTCAAAAATTTGAAAAATGTGAAAGGCCTAGATTGAAAATTATAGATTAGTCCAAAATTGATCAGGCTCTGAAATGTGTTCCAATTATTAAGTACATGATTATACAGAAACGTTATTTTTATGTATTGTGGTTCCAGTTTTCTAGAAGGAAACCCAAGAGATTTGTGTGCTTTTGCATATAAAAATACTTATTGTGACTTAAAATTCAATACAGTTTTTACACGTATTCGCTAAGAAATTCATTCAGATAAAAAAAAGCGTGCTCAAATCTGGGGCCAAGACTGAAATATGTATACTTGAATAAATGCATTAAAAGCAAAACCTTACATAGAAAAAATTCAATATAAATTTACCCAACTGTCTTTTAGTCGATCTTTTCCTTTATATATAAGGGATGGATGGAAAATTCTAATGCTTTAAATAAAATAGTTTTTTGTTGCGTGTTTATTTAGAATGATTCAATATTCAAAAAAGTTTGACAAAACAAAACAATATAATAGTGCTTAATATTTATTATTTAGAAATATTAATTATAATATATAATTATTTATAAAACTGGTTATTTCTGATTTTGAATAATCGAAATGCTTTGTGATATCCTATACTTAAGAATTCCGATCATGATATCAATGTGCGTGTAAAAATTTCTTGTAATAAGCGAATGTTACAATTTTATCTTTTTTTGTTTATGGTCTTTTCATGTTTGCACAGGTTTGTTTATGAACGATTTATTGAACTAACCTTAAACGTCTCTTTTTTTTTTTTTTTTAAGTTACTTAAAGATATACAGTAACTTTGCTTTTGTAACTTTTCCAGCTTTGAACTGCTTTCCTCAGAGTAAAAAATAACTAATATTCCTTCTATCGAATGTATGGAATCTTATTTACTTTATTTTCATATTGTTTTCTTGTGCACCAAATTTTCGGATTAAGGGTAAATAAAAAAAAAAATTAAATAACTTCTATACAAGTTTTTAAAGTAGAAAGTTTTTTTTTTTTTTGTTTGTTTGAATTGTCAGTGGTGTAAAAAGCGTGATTTCCTTTATATGATGGACGAGTTTTAAAAATTTCTTTTCGTTTTTTCTGTAGTTCTTTTTTCTTCAATTAAGTAGGAGTCCAATAGTCACATGACTTACTTTCAACTCAGGTTCGCTATATTGAGTTTTTAATTGAAGCCTGTAATTTATTAAAAATTGGCACGGCAGAAATTGACAAAAAGTGTTTTTGTTTTATGTTGACACTGCTAACTAAAAGAATATGTAAAAACATTACATTTATTTGTATACATTATGCATGCATTGAACTAAAAGAAGAATACTATTCTAAAGTATAGCTTGAGTGACAGCCAATCGAGTCCTTTGAACAAAAAATACAAAAAGTAACGTTTTTGACAAAAATCCAATAACTCATCTCTAAATAAATATATTTAAAACCTTTTAGTTCGAAGCGCGCATAACATCATTGAAAACATAGTTAAAATTTCATTAGATGCTGGAAATTATTATAACAGTTATGACTGTTAACGTATGCCGGTGTAGCAAAAGTATAATTTTCAGAAATTCAATTTGAAATTTTTAATACATGAATTCAGTATCTTAATAACTCGTGATTCATCAGTTGTATTTCGACTTCTTACTACTTTACAAACAAATTTAAAACTGTTTTAAAAGCTGAAAGTCTGATCTTTAAAATAGAACAAAAAATTACGCGATTGTTTCGCGAAAATCGAAGTTGAACACAATCTGTTACCTTAAAAAAACGTTATTTGCCAATATTGTAAACAGGAAACTAATTTCTAATTTTCTACTAACGCTATTCAAATCTATATTAAACCTTTTTGTGTCCAATGTTATAAATAAAGCAATTACTTAATTTCAAAAGTTATAATACATTGTATTTTAGTCTCTAATCCGAAATATTTTTTTTTTTTTTTTTTATCATTTATGATTGTTTAGGAACGAACTTTATAAATCTTTTTTTTTTTTTTTAAATATAAAACAACAATTTCTTTTTAAATTAATTTTATGAAAAATGTTTTATGAATTTCCCCTAAATGTTCCTGAATTGTTCTTTACAATTCAGCAAAATCTCGCTCTTTTGTAATGTGTGTGCCTTTCATTTGTTTCACATTTATTTTGTTGGTTTCTTTGTTTTTCAGCATTTCAATGAGCTCGGAATACTTTTCAGTGGTGGGAAAATTACAGCTACTGTCAGAAAATCGTTCCAATTGATATATTAAAAATTCTATGGATATTTTTGCAAATTTTCAAGTTAGACGATTTTTCTCAAAACAGTTGACACTTGATTGAACACGAAACCACAATCTGAAACTGTGCCTGTCGCATTACTTTTGAAAATATTCAGTCATGACACACTAGAAATAATATGTTTGAAGAATTCTGTTACTCCGTTTGCGCTCTACACATAAGCTCGCACACGGATATTATCTCAAATAGTTTGAGAATATATGGATTCAACTATTAAATATTTTAAATGTAATCGGAAATAGCGGATGAATTTATCCCGCATAATTTGTAATTTTTAGTAACTGATGTAGAAATCTTGATTTTATAAATTACTCTTATAAGTGGAATTTAAGTTATCAAATTATAATAATAAAAAAAAAGAGTACGTCTTAGGTAGCAAATAACGCAGGTCAATCATGAAAAATTGTCCTTTTTTGTATACTTATTACGGGGAAAAATAATGAAAAAATTCCATCACTTACATTTTTATCACAATCTTAAGAATTTAATCGTAAGAATAAGACAATTACTTATCCAATTGCTATAATACATTGTGTTTGAGTCTCTAATCCAAAATCAATTTTTTTTATTATCATTTATGATTGTTTAGGAACGAAATAATGATATAAATCTTGTTGTTTTATGAATTTCCCCTCAAGAGGAAAGAAATATTAAGGAGCAAGGAGACATTATTTATACGAGTTCATAAAACATATTCATTTAAAGAATAGTGTAAACTAGCATGTTAAAACAATCATGGGGAAATGCATAGAGATCCTCCCAACAATGTTTACTCAAGGGAATTATTTATTATTTACTGAATTAAAACAAATATTGATTGCCAAAATTTCTTGATTTCGGTTAATTGTTGCAAACTATGGAATCCCTTTTATCAAAAAGCCTTATGAGATAAAGAACAAAAATGAAATCCATTTTTTTTTTTTTTTTTTTTTTGAGTCGGCACTACAAATAACATAAAAATCAGTCATTGAAATGAAAACAAGTTTCGAAAAGTATTTTTTTGCAGGACTCTGTAATCGTTATTACCTTCCAAATAAACTTTATAGTTAAGTTTGTATCTAGAAAGGGATAAAGTTGTGAAAAAAAAAATAAAAATAATTGAATATGTAATTTGCGCACCTTTGTATAATGAACTTGCTTTTCATTTTCAGTATTTACTTTTTTTTGTTTGTTCGAATGAGTCATCTTTCATGAGGACATTTTTGTGTCAAATATTTATGCTATATCGTCTCTTTAACAACTATTATACAATGTATAAAAGTGGTTTATTTCTTCAATCGAAAATGTTAATTTTGAGTAAGTATGAGCTTCATATTTTGCTAAGAATTGTCAAAAATTAAAAATATCTATTCTATTAGGGAAAAGGTTTGCAATTAAATAAAACTAGAATAACAAAGAAGTCACAAAGCGTTACATATATTTTTGTGTAATTTGTAAGTAAAAAAATTCATATATTTGATTTAAAAATATTTTTACAATTTTGAAGCGCAGTGATAAGGTAGACGCTCGAGATATTGCCGGAAAGCTTAGCTTCGTCGTCATTTTAAATTGGTAATTAAAATCCCTTTGTTATGTTTCAGTTCAAACAGAGTCTCGCGGTTGAAAAAACAACTTAAGTATCAAAAAGGATTTTGAACACTGTGTTTAATGCATTTATTTATATTTTTGTACGGAATTGGTGGACAGTATAGTAAACAGTATTCTAAAAGAAAAAAACAAGTATTATTTGGTTTCCCCCTTATTAGCGCTGTAATTGCTTTTTAAGCCAAAAGACATAAATAAATAGCATGATCTTACGATATTTAGGTTATTGATTTACGCAAAAGTGTGAAGCTTGTTAAAAGATAATAAAAACTTTAAAAAAACAACAACACTGGAAACGATTCAATGGATCGCATCACTCGCTATTATTCGTAATGAATTCATTTTTCCAAAAAAAAAAAAAAAATTTTATGAATGTAATGAGTATTGTAGTAATTTATCAATAGTTTATCAACTTTTGTAGCATTTCTCACTCACATGAATTTCAAGCCATGCGATCTAATTAGGTGTTTCACCATTGAAGGATAACAAAAAAGCTGGCTGGTTTTGTTATTGAATCTAGGTTAATCTTCAGACTCTCATGCTATGGCTATTTTGTAGGTTATCTCCCTTCGGTACTAATTCTTTTAATTCACGAAACGGAAATTGTGTAATCATCTCCCCTTTTTAATATCCTTGACCATCAATGGGGCTTTATTTTTTTATCACTACACAAGTGGATGTGGTGTAAGAAAATTGTTGTATAATTTCTTTTTCGAAGTATCGTTTATTTTTGTGTAAAGACACTGTTTTAAATAAATTGTAAGTGAAATGTTTGGCTTATCAGATATTGATCGCTGTTCAGTGTTCTGATAGAATAAAGGGTTAAGTAATAATTTAAATCGAAAGCAAGTAAATGGCTGGATTTGAAGTAACTGATGAAAGAAACATAATTTAACGACTAAATTCTTCGATAGGAGATAGATATTTTTTTTATTTGAATTGGGCAAATATTTAAAAAATTTAAAAATTGTTTTTTAAAAACATCGATAAGGAAATTTTTTGAAACTCCCATTTCTGTGATTTAGAATATCGAAAATATAGAATGTCTATAAAATTTTTGTCTCTATTTAAATTTTGCACATTTATTGCAGACCAAAGGTGGGGAGTCGGAAGTCGAGCATTTTAAAGGAGTCGGTTTAAAAATCCCAACCCTTTATATAAAAGTTATTTTTCAATAATTATTGAAATTAATGTTAAAATGAAATGTTAAGGAGGCAATTCAATTGTATCCTTCAACAATACAATCGGAGCAACGACAGTGACTGCTTTAGCAGAATATCAAGTAGACACTTTTCTCAACCCTGAGGCTTTTAAAAGCCATCTTAGGACAACACTGAAAGAAGATTTGTAGAAGATATTCTATTAATAAGAATAAATAAGATTTAATGTATTACAAATAGAGCATCTTAGTGCTTAAAATGTACAATTTTCTTTTTGCATTTCTTAAGCATCCCATAATACTTAGATACCTGTTAATTTGATACATTTATTTTTTATAGGATGTATGTTTTGTAAGCAAATTTAGAGTACAAGAAGGTCTTTTAAGTGAATGCAAATACTATACCTTTAAAATTGTAAAAATACTTTGTTTAAACTGATCTTATGGATATGAGTTCAATAAAAGTCATTCAATTTATTTCACAAATTCTTCTAAATCCGTTATAATACATAAAATTACATAAATGAGTTACGCAATTAGGAATCGGAAATTTACCTCATCACCCCTGTTTTTGACATTTTACATCGTTGTTTGTTTGTTTTAGTTTCAAATTGACTTGATGGATTCTTTCTTCACCAAATTAGTTATTGTGGAAAATTTTGAAGGCGCATCATATTGGGCTGGCAAGAAAGTACGCTCAGTTTTTCGCATGCACTGAAATGGTGAAAATCGAAATTACTTTCTTGCCAACCCAATATTTCATGTGACTAATAATACATGTAATACTAATAGAATTTACTTTTAAGACTTTTTTTCATTAATTTATTTTTAAGAAAATGTACATTTAATTTCTAACATATAAACCTAATTTCAAGTGTTTAGTGAGCAAATTGTTGTAATAAAATTTCTATCGAAAATTAGAAGTTTATAAATCTAAACTTGAATTAATTATTATTAATTCAACCTCTAATCTATCTCTGATTTTGAGTTTAAAGACATGACTGATATTTTCGATAACTTTTTTTCATGTCTAAAAATTTGCAACTTCTTCGCCTTTCTCTAGCGACACCAAAAATTTCTCTTTTCCTGTTAGTCATCCCAGACATTTTTATTTTTACCATTTCCGTCTGATGAAAAGGAAAATTTCAAAAGTCATTGCTTTAAAGAAACTTGCCATGCATAAAATCAAAACTGTTGTTGAGAACCGTACTCGAGAAAAAAAAAAAGTTTGTTTACCATTGAACCGTAACAGATAGCATTACTGTTGGGGTAGTTTTCGCATCGGTAACATAGCCCGAGGCTGTGAGTGCCACTTTTTTGAAAGTAAGCTTCATTTTCCTCAGGGCATCCGGGAAACCAACCATACGAGGTTTTGAAATGAATTGTATTTCACCCTAAGAATGCGAACTCGTATTGCTATTAGGCTTTTGAATAATCCTTTTTTGTTGAAGCGAAAAAATAATCACTTCACTTGTTGTAATGAAATTGCTCTCGATTCAATTGATGTTAGATATGTATTTATTGCATGTTAATTCTGGGAATCAAGTCTATCTGCCTTACAGAAGAAATATGTTGTAAATAAAAGGATCTTGCAATCGAAAACCTTAATTTCAGCAAATTACTTAATACTTAACAGCATACTTAACTTAAATAAGATATTTACATTTGAGTGAAGGGTTTAATGAGCGTTTTGAAAAAAAAAAAAAAATCTTTATGCTGATTGATTTGTAGCTCTACTGTCATTTTATACACATTTTAGGCTAATTAGACCGGGACCTATAGTTTAACGTGGGTTCCGAACCACTCACAAAAATCCATGCCACCGCCAGGATTCGATCCTGAAGCCTGTGATACCAAAGACCAGAGCGCTAGTCAATTGGCCACTAGGCCGCTCTTTATGTAGAAGATACAAACAGTCCACTTTTAAATGCATCTTTTTAATGAGTTGTTCGGAAAATTCAGAGAAATGTTTGTGGTCACGGAGATTTTTTGGAAAAGATATAATTTGATGTTTTGATCGTTTTGTTCAACTTTCACCTTATTTCAATTCCTTCTATTAGCTCGCACTCTCCCTATATATATCTTGTTCAAATTTTCAATTGTTAATAGAATACTTTTTATTCATCCACTGAAGTTCAAATACATTTTTTTTTTAATTTGTAGTGGATGACACTTAATGTTAATACAGTTTTTTCGAATATCAATTCATTAATTAAATTTAATTTATTAATTTTAGTTTTTAGATTTAAGTTGCATGCATCTACCAATAGATGGCGCCAGATAAACTTAAAAATGAATGAAAATTATTTATAAAGGACTTTCTGCAATATAGTGAAAAAAAGTAGGAATTGACTTAAAAATTTTTTTTTTTTTTTTTTATATTGCTTGTTTGAATATATACATCGTAACATGAATACGTAAAGATATTTTCTTTTATTTCAAACCTTTGTTTGTTTCAGTAAAAAAAGGTAATTACAGCCTTTTTGTAAATAAGAGTGATACTATTGAATTTTTTTATCCTTTGAAAAAGAAATATATCATGTTGTTAAATAAAAAGTGGAAGCCTTTTGATATTTTTAGTTTGCTCAAAATTACTGTTTTTAATTTGTTAAAAGTGCTGTTCAATAATCATTCTCTGGTATCTTTATTACTGAATTTAATGTGTATTATTCTTTCGGTAAACATCACTACGAATGCTATTAAATTAATATTATTGTAGACTTTTTAAATTGTGGATCTGAAATGATTATCACAGCATAGAGATGAAATCTTGTACTGAAATGTTATCAAAAAGAATGTAAGATTAATCTGGAAAATTGCTGCAAATGTCCCATTATTATGCGCTTACTTGTTGCAACGTTTTATCGCGACTCAAACGATTAACCATTAGTGAAGGATTTCATCCGTGATCAGTACAAATGGTCTGTTTAGGCATGTTAATTGGTCGGTGCAGGTGGCGTATCATGTATTTTACTCCTTCTCTATACCATTACTGAATTTTCAAGAGATTAAAGCTGTTCACTTACCATACTAGTCAGTTTCCGCTTGAATGCTTTTACAACTTGGGTCGGTTACAGTGAATGAAAAATTACCATAATTAAAGAAAAGATGCTCATGCAAATTCGTGATACCTTTGTGATGACAAATCTTCCTCTCGTGTGGCATACAATTTATGTACTCTGCTTTATCTAGTTAATGAATGTAATGAAATCACTTAAATTGTTTTCATTGTGTGTAAAATAAGAAGACTCGAAAAGAAATGCCATAGGTGGATTTTTGCTAATAAAATAAATAAGAAGGCAATTCAATTGTATCCTTCAATAATACAACCAGTAACGAAGTTACTGCTTTTCCAACAAACCAAGTTGATAATTTTCCCAGTACTGAAGTTTATATAAAGCAGTCTTGGAATAATAATGAAAAACTTTATAGAAGCTATTCTATAAAAAAAAAAAAAAAAAAAAAAATAGAGGATTTCATGTATTACTAATATAGCATCTTTATACTTAAAACAAGCAATTTTGTTTTGTCTTAAACTATTCTATAATACTTGATACTTATAAATTTGGTATTGTTATATTTTCAATGAAATCAAATAGAAGTTCATATAAGACTGCGATCTATTAAAAATCGTATCGCAGTCGACTTGTTGAACTGTCGTAATATCTCATTGCGGCCTGATTATCACTAATTTTTTACTTTTTATTTATTTATTTTCCTTGCTATAATTTTCAATGTAAGCACTTTTCTCATTAAATATACACTGAATACAGTACAAGTTAAAGAGATTGCTAAAAATAAGTTGATTAGTTTTATTCAATAATTAAATAGATATTTTAATTATAGTTGCATTCAATTCGAAGCTCTAAAACATTGCAAGTTTTGCACGCGTTGTTGATGGAAATTCCTCCCGTTAATCTGCTAATTTGATATATTAACTGGTGATCTGTTGCGGTTATTAGTACTAACTGTATTTCACGAATGTATCATTAATTCTACAAATATTTAATTTTATGGATATACCATTACTGCCGATATTTTTCTACAAGTATATGAATGCAAAAACTATTTTCGTATAAATACTCTAACATAATATTTTTGAATCATTCTATATCTCCTCCCACAAATATATTGTATAGCATTTATGTACATTCATCTTTTTCATATCTCCCCAATTGCAAAATGGTGTAGTGGAGATCACTTCTTAATAAAAAGTATCTTTTTTTAAAATAATTTTTATGATATTACTCTTTATAGTTGGAAATTCGTAATTTCTTGGTTGAAAACAAACAATTCTTTGAAATTTCAGATATTCTGTGTGGAAGTTGATCTTCCACTTCCTCCAGAAGTTGCTGTGTCCAAAGATGGGGAATTGCGGTTGGACTACCATCCTCCCGTCGGTGTCCCCTCCCCCAATATTACATTCCATCCACTGGATGTGAAGGAGGGCATCCTTGTGGAGGATGTCATCCCCGGAACGGAGTATGCTTTCCAACTCTATTATTCCAATCGTTCCATGACAGAAATTTTAACGTGGACTACCGTAATTGCAACAGGTAATTGTTTTTACAGATGTTTACAATTTGATTTCTTAGTAATGATTTCAGAAATCTTTATCAACACATACATAAAAAATCGGGCATTTTTTAAACTAACTAATGATGGGAAACTTCAAGAAATGAAGAATGTTATTTAAAACATCGTTTTTCTTATATCCTAAGAGTGAGTTGGTATTCTAATTGAGCTTTTTTTCTTTCACAAACATTTTATCTATCTATATAATATATATGTAATTTGACTTTCAGCACCTTGTATTTGATAAAATTTCTTTTAAAACAATCTTCGGTGATAGTCAGAATCTCTTTCCTTGTCAATACCAACATCTGAAAAAAAAAATTAAATATAATACCTAGTTTTGTAATAAAGCTTTTAACTGGAAATTTTCATAAAATTTCTCGCGATATTTATCCAATAGAGCTGATATTAAGAAAGGCTGATACAAACAATCTTGAAACAGATTTTCTTGATATTAATATACATATCTTTCGACAAATCAATATTTTTGACAAAAAGAATTCCATTTCAAGTCAATGAACTTACACCTTGTATTTTGGTAATGATATTTTAAATCAATCTCAATATCATCATTAATCAACTTCTTAAAATTAATCCCATCTGTAATAACACTATTTTTAAATAATGATACAGAAAAAAATTTTTAGTATACTCTAATAGCAGCAGTTTTCAGTGGAGTATCCATTATTACTTTTCTGATTTTGTGATTTCCCTGCTCATTATTTCTGCATCTTATTCTTAAGAGCTTTTTTTCCATTGTTTACAATTTCAACAAATCCTTCATGCTTTAGACATTTTTCCATAATTCTTCTAAAGCACCGTCTAAATGGGTGCGCGTGAGGGACGAACGGCTTTCGCGAACCCATTAAAAACGGATTTGATAGAATTCTCCCAGAAAATCAGGTGTCTCAACTCCGCTCCGACCAGAGTCGGTTTTTTCCTCACATCAAAGGAATTCTCGCGGTCCCCATTTACGACCATCTGTCACTCGTAGCCAGAGATAACGTGGTTTCACTATCAGACGGAGACGCTCTCCCGTCTGGTCGCGGCTTAAGAATTATTAAATCGCTCTATCAATTCCCATCTTCCTGTGCTGCTAAGTACTTGTATTATATATCCCAACAGTGGGCAATAAACACTCTGAAAATGCACGCATTAACTGCTATTCATAATTTGTCACCCAATTAATTTCTTACCAGAGTATGGGGTTTCCTAGCAATTAACTAAACATATCTTCCATCTCATGTGATGACATAAACAGTCACTAGACTCGAATTTTCTATAAAACCAGCTACACAAAATGTAATTGAATAGCTTTCTTCCATATCGCTTCTAAGTAGAAGAATTTTTGGTTCTTCAATGTTATTGAAATATGTTGCTAGATTCATTTTGACTCGGATCTCGTCATCTAGCAAGATGAAATAACATGGTTTATAATCATGGTGCGGAGGGTATGTATTCTTTAATAAAGCTATTTTCACGATAGTATAATTAATTAATTGCTTATGATTTTTTTTACTTTTCTTAGGGAATTACTCTCAGCCTGCTTTTGTATACATGAATTTTTATCTTTTAATCTGCCTTTGCAATTTTCGATGTGCACTCTTTCATGTTTATGACCATCAAATGGTTTTCAATTTCATAGATGCAGCTTTTTTGCTTTTCAGATCTTGAATGAATTTCATTTTCAATTTTCTTCTGTTTTTGATGGAGAGTTTTTAATGGGATTAGATATAAAGCACATAAATTATGCATAAGGAATGCTATTGTGCTCTATTATACAATCTGATTGTGTTCATAAAATGCCTGTGTCCATTTTTTGTATTTACTTTTTTATAATTTTTGTTTTATATGTCTAATAGGTATATATGTATATATGCATGTTAAAATGTACATCTATAAATCGCTTGTGATAACCATGTTATTGTTTATTAGAAATTTTATCCTCTTATTGATGCTATATAAAATTCATCTTTGTTAACAGAAATAATTTCTTCTCCAAAACATCTTTTATGTAATAAGTAGAGCTTTCACTTAAAAAGCAATCCTAATAAATTTAAATGTATTAATTTTTATTACAAATATTAGTTTCTTTATTCTTTTGAAATTGAGATAATTTCTTCTGAAATACAGATTCTCATTATTTTATTGCATTAATATTACATTTCCTTAAATGTTTTGTTCTATTTTCCTTTGTGTATTATTTGCTGTTATTAATTTTTTTACTCCTTCAGTGTATCTGTGGCTCATAAAGTACAAATATTGCATGCTAGAACAATTAGTTTTACTGTCAAACTTCTAAAAAATAAGGGGTTTTTTTTTCTGTTAAAATGTCTTAATTTCTATTATAATTGTTTTTTGAAATACTTTTGATTTATTGACTATTCAACAAACAGTAATTTATTTTTTATGACATAAATTCATAGCAGAGAAATGGAGACTATTTTGAATCAAATTGAAAAAAAGTTAAATATACTACAATTTATATGTACGAGTTTTTGTATTTTAATTTACAATTCTAATTGATTTCATGTGTTTAATTTTGTTCAGAGCCAGATCCTCCTAGCAATTTATCAGTTGATGTACAAACCGGAAAGATTGTTGATCTCTTATGGGATCCTCCAGTTACTGGTGGATACTCTGGGTACAAATTAGCAATTTTATCTTCTGAAGATGAATTGAGTCCAAGATCATTTGAATTAGCTGAAGAGTCTTTATCATTTACTCTTCAAGATCTAACTCCAGGAGCATCATATGAAGTACAATTATCAACATTATATCAAGAGAAGGAATCTTCAGTTTTCATATCATCAAACTTCACAACAAGTAATTTTTCTTTTATATTTATTATACATATTGTATATTTTTTGTGAAACATATTTAAATTAAGTTGTAATCTAATATAAAAGTATTTTTAAACTGATTGTATTCTTCAGTAAAAAATATAACCAATATTGCTTTTAAGATGATGCTATTTAACATTATTGCTATTGCTTTATTTATTGCAGTATAATTAAAAATGATGAATATTATAAATCAAAATGTTCTCTTTTAGAACCCAATACTCCAGGGCGCTTTATTGTGTGGTTCAGAAATGAAACCACTCTTCTTGTTTTATGGCAACCTCCTTATCCATCTGGCATTTTTGATCAGTATCGTGTTAGCATATCACCAGAAGATGCTGTTCAATCTGTATTGTTTGTGGAAAAAGAAGGTGAACCTCCTGGTCCTGCTCAAGCAGCTTTCTATGGTCTTATTCCTGGACGAGCTTACAACATATCAGTTCAAACTGTCAGTCATAGTCAAATTAGTGAACCTACTGAAGCTCAATACAGAACAGGTGAGGCAAATGTTGCATATGGATTTTTCTGATATTAGTATGTAATAATAGATGTTAAAGCAATTTTTCTTCCTCTTTTTTTTTTAAATGCATTAAATTTGTTGGCGTATAATCTGTAACTGTGTATAACATTTCGAGATATTTTTGGTATCTTGATAATATGAAAAACATATACATTAAAGATGGTAAACAACAGTGTGTGCGTGCTCATCTTGTATATATGCAGAAAACTTAATAGTATTTAGTGCAATTTGGGCTTCATTGAATTTTATCAGCAGTGCCATGCCAAGTCTGTCTGAAAGAAATATGATTATACTAAGAGAGCAATGACTAGATATCTGTATTTAAGAATCATGTACAAACAAAAATGAATCCTTTACCTAACATATTTCATGGAAATCAAGCAAATAAAATAAACAAAAGTCTTATCTGAGAATGAAACAATTAATTTAAATGATATAAAAAATAATGGAAAACTAATTTAGAATGGAACAAATTTTTAAAAATTTTCTTTCAATGCATATTCTTCATATTTACATTTGTTGTATATTACACATATTGCTTAATTTTGTAAAAATGTGATTTATTTATTTCTCTCTATCTCTGAAATGCCAAAGTGTTGTTCAGGGTGAATTTTCTTGAAATTAACTTTTACTAAAACTTCAATGGAAAAAATTCCACATCTTGTACATAACTGTCTAGAATCTGCAACCAGAAATTCTACATTTTTTCAATGTCTAATCTGTGTTTTATAAATTAGAAATTACTGTAAATTAATTTTCCCCTAAATTTACCACTATCATAGACACAGTCTTGATATTTATGATGCTTAATTATAATTGTATTACAGGACTTTGATGTAAATGAAGAATATTATATTGCATTGAAGTGTATATTACTGAAGAAGTAATAATTTGTTTTTAAAGATTCCTTATTTAATGGCTCTTAAATAAAAATACTTAGCCTCATACATTTTCTTTTTCTTTAATTATTATTATTATTATTATTGTTTTTTTGTGTGTGATATTGAAGCAATGTCATTATCAAAAATTTAGTTTTGAATTTCTTCTTTTTCAGTTCCTTTACCACCTACTAATGTTACATGCAGTAAGAATACTTTGACTCCGTACTCCTTTGATGCTATGTGGTCACCTCCAAAAACATTATCTGAATTTGATCGTTATCAAGTTGCTCTTGGAATTCGTAATAGTATACGACAAACTATTGGAAAAAATGAAAAACGATCTGCTCATTTTGATGAAGGTTTGGAACCTGGAAGAACATATGAAGTTATTGTTAAAACAGTTAGTGGTAATGTTGCTAGCTGGCCTGCTGCTGTTAATATCACAACTAGTAAGTTTTTATGCAATATTTTATTTTACTTGACTCAAATAATCGTTTCGTTTCATTATTAGTGAAATAATCATTTCGGTTTTATACTAGTAATATTTCAATTTCAGAACCTCTTCCTGTTGTAAATTTGAATTCTACTGCAGTTGATGCCGGAGAGATTTTAATCCAGTGGCATCCACATAACAAAAGCCTCCAAGATTCATATTTGGTAATTTATTTTGAAATTAAATTTCAATAACTTTCTTTTATTTTTATTTTATTTATTCTATCTTGAAATTTATAAAAGTATTCAAAATTGGTATTCAATCATTAAATATTCTATAAGATGCATTGTGTATTAATTAAATGTACTTTATTTTAAAGGTCAGCAGTCATGAGTTGGAAATTTATAATGGAGATGGAATACCACAGGTTGTTCATGAAACTGAGTATCGACTTAGTGATTTATTACCTGGAAGAAATTATTCTATAAGTGTCGTGTCTCTTAGCCAAGAAATACCCAGTGAAGCAGCTGTCGTTTATCAAGCAACAAGTAAGTATATAAGATTTGAAATTTATTGAAAATTTATTTGCAAAAATACAAAAATAATATTGTTTATGAATATCTTTTAAGATTTTGATGTTATGCAATACTTATTTTTTGCAATTTCAAGGTTTCCCCATTCCATGTTGTGCTTGTAAATAAAGTATAAAGCATATTAAAAAAAAATCACTTTTACTCCATACAGCAAAGTAGAAATTGAAAAGATTTTGAACTTTCTAAATTATAGAAAAATAATTTACTTGTGAAAAAAGTGTAATTGTTGATTAAATTATCATATAAAAAAATCAACTCAGAGAATGAGAAAGATATTTTTGGTTGTGAAGAATTTGATATATTTTCTATTTGCTGAAAATAAAAACAATTTCGCACATTAGCAAAAGTTTCTAAATATTTTCTAATATTAATAATAATTCTAATGAAGATATGTAATTTTTAAACTTTGGTTTAAAAATTTTTAATTTTACTCTTATATTTGCATTCTAATTTTCCTGAATTTTTAAAGTTATTTGCATATTTAATGTTTTTAAAGTTATTTGCATATTTAATGTTTTTAAAGTTATTTGCATATTTAATGTTTTTAAAGTTATTTGCATATTTAATGTTTTTAAAGTTATTTGCATATTTAATGTTTTTAAAGTTATTTGCATATTTAATGTTTTTAAAGTTATTTGCATATTTAATGTTTTTAAGTTATTTGCATGTTTTTATTTAATGTTTTTAAGTTATTGTAATATTTAATGTTTTTAAGTTATTGTATTATTTAATGTTTTTTAAGTTATTGTAATATTTAATGTATTTTATATGTTTACTTAATTCATCAATTAATTTTATTTTCAGAAAATTCTGGAATGCAATCCTGAATTTTCAGCATAAGTTAGAAAGAAACTTTTTTTTTTTATTGTAAGCCTAAAATTGCTCTGTTATCATTTAATTCAAATAAAATTAATATATTCATATTTTAAAAAATTGTGTATTTTGATGTTAATGAGCGACATGAAATTTATATTTTATGGTGAAGAATAGTTGTTTTATGTAGTGTGTTAACTTTTGAGGGAAACCAAGAAAAAGACTCGGTAATCAATTTCTTAATTTTGTTGTATGTTAGGTCCTTTATAAACAAACTATTTTAACTTATCAAGCTATTATACTCAAAATGAATGGCTGCCAGAATAATCTGATTACCATATTTGGATTTAGTAACATGAATTATGTAAGAATCAACCATTATTTTTACAAGGGAAGAATTTGATTTTGATTAGTGTTATCAAAACAGATTTATCAATTAACTCGAATTTGTAGAAATTTTTAGTACACTTTATTTTGGAGAAAGTTTTATCAAATGAATAGGTTGTTTTATTCTTTTAAAAGTTATCCATGTTTTATGAAGTACTTGTTCGTGGCCCAATCAATGTTTAGTTAAATAAATAAAATTTAGTTGTGAAAAGGACCTGTACTTTATTTTAAGGTGTAAATGTTTATTTCTGTATTTTAAATGTGTATTAATTTTTTCATTTAATGTTATTATTTTTTTATAGGACCTTCCTCTCCAGTAATTGAAATGCTTGAACCAATAGATCATGGATGGAATATTTCATGGAAATCTGATGTAACTAGCAGGCAAGATTCATACACAGTTGTGTGGTTACGAAATGACACTGGAGAAGTTCTTACTAACACAACTAAAGATAATTGGCTTTTAATAAATAATTTGTTTTCTGGAGCTAGTTATGAAATTAAAGTGTATGCCATAAGTTATGGATTAAAAAGTGAACCTCATTCTTATTATCAAACTGTTGGTAAGTTTTGTTTTCATTGAAATTTTATAGCAATGTTAATACCCCTCCTATTATAAATTCTAATTATTGAAATATAAGCTAGTATTTCTTTTTGATGGTTTTTAGTTATACCATTTTTCTTTTGATAATTTTAAATATACAGTAGAACTTCAATCCATTATTTCTCATCAGGGCATTGAAAAGATACAATGGATGCAAGTTAACATAGAATTTCATTAAGTGTTACTATCCTATAATATACTTATCGGTATTGTTGTAGATATAGACAGCAAAACAATATATATTATGGGAAAACTTTTACTTACCAAGCTGTATAAAATAAAAGGCCCAGATAACCATATTTATGTTATAAGACAGTATATATATTATGTATGGGTAATTTTGGTTTGAAAATTTCGAGATTTGTTTTTCTTTAAACCGAAAAAAATTGCAACCTTAAAAATATTTTGGCTATTTCATTAGCATAAATAAAATTGAGTACTGACAATTGATGTGGGAAAATATCCTTTAGGGGAACAATCTATGTTGGTTTTATTTACATTGTTAAAATAGCAATTGTTCAGTTAAACTGTTGTAACAACAGTTGAATTAAAACAATTAATGTGGGAAAACGACGAATGAAACAAGAATGGATCCAGGTTCCACTGTATATATTTTAGGAAACAATAATGAATATATTTTTCATAGTTGATATTAAAATTTTCATTGATCTTCATAACTTAATTTTTAATATTGTTTCATTAGTAATTTTTCTTGCAATTATACAAATACAAAATCAGAATATCTAATTATCGATGGAAATTGACTTTGGCACTTATCATTTTTTTTTCTTGTAAACTGAGCAATAAGGAAAGTTTAAAAATAATATACTGCCCAAAGTGTGTGACAACCAAATTTCCAATTCCAAAATTCATTTAAAAGAAATGCCAGAATAAATAAAATTTTATGATCATATGCAGAAAACAATAGAGATAATGATTTTTTTGTTGATGATTTCAAAATTGTGTTGTATTGATTTTTTTCCAAAAATAAATAAATAAATAAATATTTTCATTTCTTTTTATTCTTAACTGCTAAACAAGATTATTATCCATAAAGGAAAACTGTTTAGTTATGTTAATAATTTTTTTATCATGGTTTAATAAATATGACACATTAAAAATCGTGACCTTTGTACCAATAATTTCAAAAACTAAGTATTAGTTACAAAAATTTGTCTAGTGATTAGTTACAAAGAGCCTTGTTTTAATTTATTTTTTAATATGGTTTGGAAAAATTTGAATTTTTAAGTGTTTTGATGTATTAAGCAAACCCTATCAATGAAAAAAAGATAACTTAATGCTTATATATATGCTACAAATTCGGAGATATTATAAAATGTTTTTAATGTGTATATTAAATGTTTTTCAATATTTTTATAAAATTACTGTGTTTGTTGCTATGTTATTACAATTGTTTTTCATTTTTCTGTTTAACTTTAATTTATAACTTCTTCAAAAAAAAATTATTTAACAAGTTCAGTTATAATGAACCCAAATCAATATGTATTAATTATATTTATTATGTAAATTTTTGTTATTTTAATCTTTTAATAGTGTGCAGTATGTACTGATTAATTTGTTTTAAAGCTAAACATGTAATATTTTTTATTAGCACCTAAGCCTCCTGAAAATGTTCAAATAGTGAAAGCTAGCAATTCCACAATGATTTTGACTTGGATTTCTCCAAATGAATCGGTTATTGATTATTATGTTGTCCGATATCGTCCTATTGATACCGTTCTTTGGAAGGAAGTTGGTGTGTATGAGTTTCTTACTAATAACTATATAAAAACTTTGATGTCTCTTTATTTATTAACATGTCTGTAAAGTAAAATTTAACCTTTTTTATTGTAAGTGAAAATGAAAAGACCATTCTCAGAAATTATTTCCATTTTTTAATCTGATTACAAAATTTTTCCATCACTTAGAATTTTTAGTAGGGAAATTAGTTAAAGATCTATAACGTAACTTCTATATTAGAACATCATGCACATATATGGGATATAAATGTTGGCTTGTACTCTGCTTAAGGAATATCCCTTATAAATGGCTAGCAATAGGCAACCAACATATAGTACCTTACGAAAATTTTCGCTACATGTCCCTTTATACAAATTATTACATAAAAATTATTTAACAAAATAAGGGAATTTTGTTATTCTCAAACATTTGAACTTGTTTGTCATTTTACTTATATTTCTTTTAATTAATATATAGTATAATTCATTTTAAATATAATTGTACAGTATAAAAGAATTAATTTATTCACAAAAATTTTTGCATGGGAAAGATTAAGTCTAACAAGTAATATAAAAAAATTTTAAGTCAATTCCTACTTAGGTCAACAAAGAAAAAAAAAAATTTAAAATTAATTAATGAATTAATATTTGAAAAAATGTATTTGAACTTGAGTGGATAAATAAAAAGTATTTTATTAACGATTGAAAATTTGAACAAGATATATATATATATATATATATATATATATATATATATATATATATATATATATATATATATATATATATATATATATATATATATATAAATATATAGGAGAGTGTGAACTAATAGTAGGAATTGAATAAAAGTATCTGAGCTGCTTATTAAATTCTTTTTAGTGCTAAGATACTTTATAAGCACTTACATTTTTTTTTTTGTAACATATTTTTCTTTTTATATGTATCTGACATTAATTGATAGCATCAAAAAAAGTTATGTATAGCCTTGGCCAAAAATATGATGTATTCTTCAAAAGTGAATGGTATAAACTTCAGAAATCTTAAAAACACACACACACACACACACACACATTAGCCGACTGCTTAGTTGTATATGACAATTGGTAAGTTAAAAAGGAGATTTACAAAAGTTAATCTGAAAAACTTCAAGGCTTGACTAAAGCACTAAAAAAAAAAAAAAAAAAAAAACCATAGAAGATTAAAATATATTTTAGCTTGCAAGCAGTTTACTGTGGAAAAATGTCATAAATTCTTATATATATATATATATATTTCCGTTTTTGATCAATTTCACAGAATAAGGATGATAAAGTGTGCCAAAAAGATTTTCCAGTCAACACAGTAAATATTTACAGAGTCCTTTAAAGCTTATGGCAGTATTCAATAATGAAAGAGTAAATATGGATTGGAATTAATATAGCAAAGTGATGAAATTTTGTATCAACTGTTTGGGTAATAATAAATACTGCTATAAGTCACAAAGCCAATATTACCAAATAGTTAAACCCTGCATAATTATTGCCTACAGTTAATAATGAAAATTTTTGCTTTAATTTCTTTTAAAACGTTTTGAATATTTAAAGAAATTCTCCATATATTTGGCAAGGTTGTATATAGTCTTTAAAATTCAATTTTTGTAATCTCTTATCTATGTATTCTAGTTATTGTAAATGCAACATCTTGTGAAATAAAGAAACTTGATTCTGGTGAGAAATATAAAGTTCAAGTGGTTTCAATGAGCAATAAGGTTGAAAGTCCTGATGCAAAAATTGTGGAGCAAACAATGTGTATGAATATTTTCTAATTTTTTATTTTCAATTATGTATTTAAAATTACTGGATTAATAGTTCCTGGATTAATATTTTTTTCCCCAAAATAGCAAAAGATATCTCTTATATTGAAGTACCATAAAAAAAAAAAGAAAGATTTTTTTATGGGTATTATATGAAGATTTCCATGAATTATATGCATTTGTCCATAAATTGTACAAAAAATTTCTTTTCAGTGTATAATCTGTAAATTATACCAAAACATTTATATTAATTTTTACATTTCTGTTTTGTGCAGAAAATTTTTAACTGTTCATCATTAATTCTAAATTAATATTATTTTTAGAAATTTCATGTATATTGATTTAATTTGACCCATTTTGTTCATTTATTGATTTTTTTTTTTTCTATCTAAAACAGAATTAAATTATTCATTTTGAATATAAATGTTTTATAAATTTTGTATTCATAAGATGCTGTTGTAGAAGTAATTTATCAATAAAATAATTTCTCTGATTGTCCTTTAAAAGTAAGAGATTTGATTTTATTATATTTAAATTTTCTAAAAAAATTTATATCAAATAAAAATTTATTTAAATGAATTGGATGGTTTTGAAATACTGTTTATCTTATTTTGCCATTATTAGTGTCATAAATTAAATGCTTTAAAAATACATTTATTTTGTTAGTTAAAATAAAAATATTTTACCTATATTTTGATTTAATTTAAATTTTATATTTATTTATTTTTCTATTTTTAGATCCTAATCCTATAAAGCATGTTCGCCATATTCTTGATTCATATAATATCACTTTTGTATGGAATATTCCACCTGGTAAAAAAGATTATTATATTGTTAACTATTACCCTGTGAAAGCACCTTTTCCACAACTTTCTCATCAGGTATAAAAAAATCGTTAATATGTTGTTGATATTTTTGTCTTTGGATTAGATTAAATATTTTTGCTCTTATTTAATTTAAGAAGCTGCAATAAATGAAATTTAAGAAACTTAATATTTAAAATATATAATTTTTAAAATTTAATTGCAGGTAGGAATAAAGTGTTTGAAAATAATATTTCATTTTCTATAAATAAACTTTATTCCTATACTTTTGTTTTGTGGATTCATGCATGATTTTTTATTTTTATTGTTAATTTTTTCATTCAGATAAAACTTTTATAATAAATTATATTCTTTATACAGGTTTTTGCCAATGATTCACAAACTGATGGTACTATGACATGTATGATAACTGATCTAAAGTCTGGTGAATTATATTCATTTCTGTTTTATGTTGTCAGTCATAGTTTAAGAAGTGAAGGCATTGGATTGCAAACTCGAACCAGTATGTATTGTATTTTTATATTTATTTTGATGTGATATATATACAAATATTCATATTTGGTATTTATTTTATAGAAAAAAATATTAAATGATTTTTATAACTCATTGAAATTGTTATTTTTGCAATTCATTAATTGAAATAAAGTTTAATTATTCTTGATTTTTTGTATCAGTTTTGCAATGATAAAATTAAATAAAAGCAATAGGGATTCATTTTTAAGATTTATTAGTCCCCCCTTAATATCTCTTAATTCCTATGTTGGATACTACATTGGTTTGCATTAATTTTGTTCATTTTATCTTGAAATTTATATACAGTCTGTGGGCTATAAAAGTTTCTTAAATTGACAAATAGAGCACATCTGAAAAGTTAGAGATGGAAAATATGTTGTTGGGTTGACATCAGATCAAGAGGAAACTTAAAGAAAATAGGTTGGCTTTTCAGTCTATAGAATGATGCAGTTTTACCATGAAGTCATATTTTGAAGTGTTTGTTATCAAATAGCAACTTCACATTAAATTTTACGTTTTATTACAAACAACATCTTCTGAGTCAATTTAGATGTTGATTGAAGCCTATTGAAATGACTCAATGATGAAAAGATCTTGGAAAT
The DNA here is from genome assembly GCA_021605095.1 of Caerostris extrusa. Taxonomy (NCBI): domain Eukaryota; kingdom Metazoa; phylum Arthropoda; class Arachnida; order Araneae; family Araneidae; genus Caerostris; species Caerostris extrusa. Next base: position 24,017 of record BPLR01005055.1, read on the forward strand.
ATGTCATTGGCAAAAGGTCTTTGTAAAAGGTGATATGTTTTAAAGAAGGCTGCCATGGTAGTCACCCGTTCATTTCTACCACTGATAAAATATTAAGTGCATTTAACAAATTATGTATGACGTAGACATTTAACAATCGATAAAATTATATCTGATGTTGGTTTATTACATATTAGTGTTCAGAGTCAGTCGTAATATTTTGAGCAAGCATCATGTTGTTTGCATATGATTTCAAAAATATTGCCACTTGAACAAAAATAAGCTTGAGTTTTTATGTCTAGCAATTTTATTGGTATAGAGCTTTTTGGGGATAAATTATGACTGTCAGAGACATGAGGTTGTTTTTTTTCTCTTTGATGCTCAGCCCAAACATTAATCTGAATAAAAGTAAAGAACTGTCATTAAAAATATGGAAAAGGTAATATTTGAGGTGTTTTTTATGACAAAAGTCATTGATTATGAATTTTTTTCTACATGACCAAATTATAAATAAGAAACTTTTGCAGATTATAAGACACTTTGGAACGAAATTAATTACAAAATGGGTTAAATCTGAGTTATTGCATGATAATGCTCATATAAATTAGTCATTAATGGTTAAAAATTACCTTATTGGTAATGTTACTGCTATTGTGCATTCTCTGTACTCGCCCAACTTTACAACAACCAAATTTTACTTGTTTCTGAAGTTAATAAGAAATTAACATTTCATTAATTCTTAGAGGATCTTTCAAAGTGCTACATGACATCTGATGTCATTTTTCAGGTATTAAACTCCAGGAATGTTTTTGACAACTAATTTTAAAGCACAGGATGACAGGATTTTTAAAGCATTTGTTTGAATGTGGAAGGATTATATTTTGAAGAAAATGCAGTTTAAATTTGTGTAATTTCAGAAAAATTTTGAGAATACATTCTGGAAACTTTTAGACACTAATAGTATTTCAATAAGCTCCTGCATTAAATGTAATTTTAGTTACTTTTTAATAAATAGCTGACAGAAAAGAAAAGTCAATCATATTAATCAAGAACATTAGTTTAAAGGCATTGTAGCATGTTTCAGAAAATAATACGAAAATTTTAAAGTGGTTGATAAAATTGAGATTTCAAGTATTGCTTAAAACATTTTCTTTATAAATGCAATGAATTAATGCATTGATAAGTTTTTATTTGAAATAAAGTTCTATGTTAAATATATTTTTTTATTTATGACAAAACATTTATTTTCTGTATATTCACTAACTGTTCTGTACTATTGAATGACTACTGGATATTTTGTAGCAACATATCAAATTTGATATTGAAAAATTTGCTCTTTTTTTTTAAGTATTTTTATTTAAAGTATGTTTTATTAAAAATTCTAATGAGTATTAGGTTGGATGGAAAATAATGTGGAATTTAGATAATCAATTTTGACAGGGAAAAAAATTTAATTATTAATATATTCTTCATCAGTGTCTCTCTAGTCTTTAATACTATAGGCTTCAAATTCAAATCCTGGACGGTGTCATGGATGTTTGTTACGTGTTCGGAATCCACGTTAAACTGTAGGTTCTGGCCTAATTAACCTAAAGTGTACAAAAAAAAAAATAACCATGCAGCGACAAACCAAACCATCTGTGTCTATGATATTTAATCATCTTTTGGGCAACTTTTTGATTCCATCGTGGAAGAATATTTTTGATTTTGCTGCAAAAATCTCATTTAGGAAATTTTGGATCTCCTGTTTATTACTGAACTTCTTGTCATCAAGAAAATATTGCAGATACCTAAACAGATAATAATCTGGTGGGGCTACGTCTGGACTATAAGGTGGAGGAAGTAGAATTTTTCATCATAATTCATTCAATTACTGTTAAGTCATTTGTGCCGTGTGAGGCCGGGCATTATTATTATTTTTAATAATCGCACTTCGTCTATTGAGTAATGCAGTTTGTTTAGTGAGTAAAACTTTAAATGCTCTAATTGTTGACAGTAGATGTTTGAGATTATAGGTCATCCATTTTTCATCTCCAGTCACCAATTTCATTTCTTGTAGCTAATAATGTGCAAATATTTACTTGTTGCTGACGGTTTTCAGCTGTAAACTCATGTGAAACTCACACTTCTCCTGTCATTTTCAGTGTTCCACTGCTGTTGTTTCATACATTGGGGTCTACCAGTTAGTTCTCTACTTATTATATGGAGTTTCTGACTCCATCAGTGCTTTCAAACTATCATTATCAATCTACATTGGTTGGGCACTTCTCTGTTCATGATCAAGGCTAAAATTCCCTTCCTGGAACATTCTAAACCTATATTAAACTTAACTTTCACTTATTAATCCTGGATACAGGAAAAAATATTCGAGTTGCTTCTGCAGCATTTCCATGGAGCCTAATCTTAAAAAGTATAATATGTATATGTAGGTTATCATATTCCATCTCTTCTCTGGAAAATAAAAATATAAATTTAATGGAGTGTAGAGAATATAGGGCATGATATTAAGCTTAAAATAATTTAAAAAAGGGGGATTTCAAACTTAAATTTGGGCATTTATATGAGTTTGAAAATCTTGTATTACTTTCCTTTCAACTTATTTTTTTCTCTTTATGCTTCTGCATAATCAGTTTTACATTATTCAGTTGCCTTAATGTATGCATATCAATTACCATAGTATTCTACCTCTAATCTATAAATTGTATGTTAAAGTCTCAGAATTTTTAATGCAGATTACAGGCCTCTGCTTTTTTTTCAGATGTATTGGTAAAAATTAATTTTAAGTATGCAAAGTTGCCAAATTATCCTTTTATCCTGAAGATAATAGATAAAACTTCATTATAAATAAGTTAATAAGTAATTAAATAAATTTTAATTTCATATTTGTACAGTAAGTGGTAAAATGAAACTATCTATCGATTTTTACAAGTAAAATTATAGAATATAACATAATTAAAAATGTATGGTGGAAGCCTATTTGTTTTCATTCCTATGAAATGTGTTTTCTAAATAGATTATTTTATAATGGTTCGTTCATGCACATTTCTTCTCTTCTACGTATCAACTTTTAAATGTTGCAGATTAATTTTTATTATTATTAACATCAGAAAATCATTTAAAGTTCAAAAATATTATGCTACCCTTAAATCTCAAACATGGATACTAAAACAGAATTTTGTTGGTTCAAGATATGTCAGAGAATATAAATGAACGGATATGAATTTTCCACTTATATTAGATCATTTTTTATTGTTAATGTTGCAACTTACAGCTATGCATTATATGTAGGAAATTGGGATAGTTAAAATTTATCGCCAAATTAAAAAATAATTTAATTAGGATTTTTTTTCTTAATTTGTATAATATATCAATGTTTTTTTTTTCAGAGCCTGTAATTGATTCAGTGATTCATATTGTAACAGATGAACAGGAAACTAAAACTTTAGGAATCAAATATACACCTACACCTATAAGAAATGTTGTTTTTGATCGCTATCGATTCCAACTTAGTGGTACAAATATTCCAGCTCAAGAAAAACTTCAAAATGATACCAATCGGCTTGTTATTTTTGATGACTTAATACCTGGTCGATTATATAACATAAGTATTTGGACAGTAAGTGGTGGTGTGTATAGTGTACCAATAGATCGGCAGGCTAGATTGTGTAAGTTATAGTTTAAATCTCTCTTTATAAGTTAGATATTAAGTTGGATTTTTATGCTTATAAGTCTTGGACATATTAAAAATAAATTTACCTAAATATTCTGAAATTATTTTAATGAATTTCAAAAACAAAAGAAACTTCATATGTTTTTACTTTTACTGTTTTCTTGTTTCAACATTTATTAATTTAAAAAGTAGTACATTGCCATAATATGCTTAATTTTTATAATAATCTCTTAAGAGGTTTTTCATTTCTTAAATTGAAACCTCTTAAGAGATTAATATAAAAATTATGTTCTTGTTTTGTTTTACTTGTTTTTTTAAAAGGAGCAATTAATACAGTTATGCTTATTTTGCCAAATATACATATTTGAATTAAAAAACGTGATAATAGTTGAAGTTAGACTAAGCTGCTATTATTTTTTAATTATTTGTTTTATTTATGATTGATTAATTCTAAATTTAAATATATTTGTGTCATATTTTTTGTTACTAAATTGTACTAAACATTTCATATTATGCAAATTAGTTTTACGGATTTTAAATTTTGAAAATTAAAGTATATTTTTTCATTCCATGATTCTGTTTTTCTATGTACTGTAACATGTGCAAAGATAAAATAAAAAATAAATTATATCTTGATTTGTTTGAATTAGATCCTGAATCTGTCGAAGAAATTTTGGCACCCAAGATCACGGATACAGAAATTACTCTCACATGGAATGTTCCTAATGGTGACAAAGATGGATATGAAGTGCAATATCAAGATCATGAGGGAAATCTTATTAAAAATGTTACTATTTTAAATAGGATAAGTTACAATGGTTTACGTCCACATCATAATTACACATTCCTTGTTTCTGTTTTAAGTGGATATGATACTTCAACTACTATTAGAAGTCGTCCAATTTCAAGAACTTTTCATACATTAGAATCTGGTAAGATTTCTTCCAGTTTTAAACAATCTGTCTTTGTATTTTTTAAATTATTTTTGCACTTCAATATCTCAAATTTTTATAATTATGGATTTAAAGTGCATACTTGTAGAATATACGAAAAATATAAATTTTCAAATTTCTTGGCTCAGCAGATTTGCAAATACAACCAAATTTGTACTATTGTCATTCACAAAATAATTTATAATTCTGTAACAAGAATGCTAAAGATTTCCTCTGTGTTTCATATTAAAGCTCTTTTTATGTACTATGCAAAAATTCCAAAAATATGGTAATTGACTACATTTATGCAAAATATAAAAATAATAAAGTTTTGAACAATTAATTTTTGAGTTAAAAGTGGTACATTTAAGCTATTAGTAGTCTAAAGAAAAAAAAAAGGTGAAGAGTTTGTTGATAACTAATCAAGATAGAATTAAAATACACGTTTTACAGAACATGAGGTTGGCTTTTGTTTTATACTATCAATGCCACATATTTTATTTCTGTATTCAGCTATTTTTATATTGTCGTTAACAGTTATATAACTTTTTTATTAAAAATTATTTAATAGTATATTAAATTTTTCTAGTTTGGGCTAAAGTTAGACTAACAGTAAAATGTTTTAGAATTCATTTGTTTATTATTATATATTTTAATTTTCATTTCCTTTATATAGCACTAATTACACACTAGTATCTTTTAAAAATGAAAACCAAAGAAAATGTTGGAAATAACACTGCGAATGAATGTAATGTTAAAATACATTAGTGTATTCAGTTAATATTGTTAAGAGTGCAGTAGAAGTATACAATTTCTGTAAACATGGAAAACGGGCATAAAAATCAATTACTTAAAATTTTGAATAAACTGTTCTTATTTAAAAATAATCAATGAAAATCTCATTATTTGTCCATCTTGAAATTTTGCATACATTAAACCAATAACTAAAGAATTAATTTATTTAAAAAAAAAAAAAAAATCGAAATCAATATTTCTTAATTTTAAATTCCAGCATTTTAATTGTAATTTAATTAATTAATTAACATTTAATGGTAATTTTATTATTCTTTTGTAAAACTTTTATATTTATGTAGGGAAATTTTAAATTTGTTTAAAACCTTAATCTTTTGTTTACAGTTTTTATTACAAAAATTAAATCACTAATTTTAACTATTTTAAATTTCAAAATTTTGTAGATTGAACAAATATGTTTATTGACAACAGTAGATAATAAGTATTATAAGTAGGGAAGGGTCATTAAAAAATGTTATATTTATTTTTTTCATCTAATTAATTATTTTAAGTTATAAAGTGCTATTATTTCCTTTTAAATAATTTTCAAACATATATTTTTCTTCTTTAAAGTGCCTGGTAAAGTTAACAATTTTGCTGCTGTTCATGTTAAACCCAATATGATTACTCTTCAGTGGTCTTTACCTAGTAGTGAACAAAATGGAATCCTCACAGGATTTGTGATCACATATTATGTAAAGGTAAAATTAAAATATATTCATTAAGAATTCTTTGTTAATTAATTTTTTTCATAATGAACTTCAAATGCTGTAATAATTTTTCTTAATTTCTGAATACAGGGATCCTTATTTCATCAATATGAAAAGTTTGGTCCTTCAGTTGTTGAAGGTGTGATAAAAAACCTTTTACCTGGAAAAACTTACGTGTTTGAGGTAAAAAATATGAATATGATGTGCAGTTCTTTTTATATGGTTTATTCCATATTACAAAGAGGGATTTTTTTATTTTTCCTTCTAAGCTAATTCAATATTGATGTCTATAACATATTTATTAAATTTATAATATCAAGTTATAATTATATAAAATGTTCATTAAGCATAAAATAAAAGGTTTTGTTTTGATAATATCTGTTGTGATGTTTGCTGTTTTAAATTTTGTAAATTAATTACAGAGCCATGGAACTTCAATGTCAATAACAACGGTCTGAATTTTTAATTAGATATTGTATTTAATTGAAAATATTCGTTAGTTGTGTAAGAAACTCTTAATATCTAATTTTTTAATTATATACTGAAATAAATTTAATTTTATGAAATAGAAAAATTCTATAGTATTAAAATAAATAAGATATGAAAAAGTTGAGAAATATCAATTTTAAATTTTAATTAATGCACTACCAATTGCTATTTATATCTCAAAATAAAATGTGCAATATTTATTCAACCAGCATGATTTAAGGGCTTAAAATTATAAAACTGTTGTGGAAAAGTTGTAAATAATAATAATTTTTCCTACGCATGCAGCCAAATTATGTGAATGGATAATGGAGAGAAGTATGTTCTTTTTAATGTATGTATTCTTTCTACAATAAAATTTACTGTGACTTAATTATTTACAATTTTTAAAGATTCAAGCTCACACTAAAGTTGGTCCTGGTGGTAAAGCAACTTTGGAAATGACCTTGCCCTTAGGAGGTATTTTTAAAATTTACTTATGTAAGAATTTTATAAATAAAACTTTTTTCTTTCATTGAACAATATTATCTTTTTCTCTCTTTTAATTTTTATTCCGCTTGATGTAAGAGAATACAAAAACAGCATGCCCCAGGATATGTAGAATATTCATGTCGTTTATTTATTATAAATCACGTAAGAAGGAAGGGAATGTTTCTCAAAATGTTAACATCTTTATAAATTTTTTTTTACTGTTGGTAAAAAAAAAGTTACTATGACATGATGATTCAAATGCATGAAGTTGAGTGAACTAAGTATGTATATATAGATCAAATTTGACCAAAAGAAGTTCAGAAGTTCTTTGAATTTTATCATTCAATGTCAGCAGATAAATCAGTTTGAATTGTAACAGATTGCAAATATTAAGAAAGTTCTATTATTTGATATGTACCAAATAACAGAATTGTTGATAAAAATGGACTGAAGACAAGACGACATGAAAAGAGCCATGGTACAGTTGTTTCAGCTTAGTGCATGGATTGAACAAAGTTGTCCATAACGTTGATTTTCAAAATGCAAAAGAAGGCATTTCTTGGGTGATTGTCTATTTTCTTGATGAAAGTTGGGTGAATCAGAATAGGATGGAGATCTGGTTTAAGAAAAGTTTGAAGCGAATGACAGATTCTTTTACAAATCTGCTCTACTAGTGCTTGGTGCTTGACACATAACACAAAACAACGAACACTGCTACAGAGAAGAAGTGAAACTTGCCTTCATACCTGAAGGCTTGACAATCCGAACTTCAACCACTTAATGTAGGCATTTATAAGACCTTCAATGCTGTCGTGAGACAATGGATGTAGTCACTGGATGGTACCAATCGAAAGAGCATAAATATCAATTATTGGAGACGTTTTACGTGAGTGAATAGATCTTGCCATAATGCGGAGTTTGAGATCTTTCTTAAATAATTTAAGAAATGTGGTCAGTGAAATACATTTATGATTTTATTTGTTTTTAAATTAATGGTCTTGAAATTTATTTATAGAAAGAGTAAGTTAAAATTTTAATGAATGCTATTTATTTCAGTAAATAAATTTTCACTTAAATATAAACAGATGATGATGGAAACTTAAAAATAATTGAGAAATTTTTAAAAATGAATATTTTCAGTAAATCTTTGTACTCTTTATTTAATGCTTAGTATCTTTGTTTCTTTTATAATGGTAGTACTATTATAACTCTTCACCAAAATAAAATTTTATATTTTATTTATACAATTCATATTTAATCAAATATAAATTGTCTAACCCCTAAAAAATGTACTTGATTAACTGTTTTTGAATGGAAGTAAAAATCGTTATTAGAATCATATGGATAAGAGTTTTGCCTGTGATGAGGAGTAATATGGATTTCATGATAAATAAAATGTAGGTTTTTCTCCAAAATCAAGGCGCAACTTGTATATGGGAAAATATAGTAATTGTCCTTGTAAAATAGCTTCCAATATAATATTGAGTACTGAAAATAGATATTAGAATGTATCATGTATGAAAAATATTAGTTTATCCTTACTTTACTTACTTACTGCTTTTAAAATTGCTTACAAGAGTTGGCATATTTGTAATCATATCTGCAGTTATGAAGTTGTACTAAATTATTAACTAGTAATATAAATGAGATATTGGAATATATTTTTAATTACACTACTTAATCCTTTATCAATTATTGTGCTGAAAAAAATGAAATATTTCCTCCTTTTGCATTTTGTTTCTGAGGACTGTTATTGCTAAAGAAACCATTTCATTTTACTGGTTTTGTTACACTGTGTTTTGTGTTCTAGTAAAAATAAAAATAGAGGGTGAAGAATTTTTCTTTTATTTTCATAAAAATCTCATTTACTTAAATAACACTCTCATGGTTGCCTATTCATTCTATATATTTCCAAAAGAAATATGTTTTAATTACCATACAGACATTTGAATTTTATGATTTATTGATACATCATCCAGTTCTATCTAATATAATGTTTGTTAATTTTGTGGTTATTTATGCTTAATTGATTTTAAAATTAAAAATGAAGTACTTCTTCACTTTACTCTATATTAATTATAATAATAGGAATGCATGTGATTTCTATTTTAATACAGTGACCATATTAATAAATTATATTTTTATAGTATGCTTAGTTTGAAAATAATGCTCTTAAAATTAGTTAATTTTATTTCATTTTTAATTGTAGCTCCTCCACCCCCTGCAAGTAATGTGTTTCCTATCAATGTTGGTAAATCTTCAACTACAGCAAAAGTGCAATTTCGCAAGAATTTCTTTTCTCACAGCCATGGTCCAGTTACTGGCTACACAATAATAGTAGCTGAAGATGATAGCTTTGATTCAAAACAGCAAAAATTACCTTCTTGGAATGAAGTTCAGAAATATTCAAAATGGCCACCATATCAGGTAGGTCCTTATAAAGTGACCATTGAAAGTTTTCTAAAAAAGTTTATGGTGCATGAAATATATCATTTAATCTGATAACCTTATTTCATCAAATTTTTATTCAATTAGCATAATTTTATTTTAATTTCAGCAACATTAAAATTCTATATTGGATTGCTCTTGAATTTTTGTGATCTTCTCTTGTAACTTAAACATTTCCCTGTTAATATTCAATACCTGTTAGATTTATTTGTCTTTTGTTTCATTCTATTTCTACATTGTGAAGTTAAAAAAACAATTATTGTTTTAGCTGTAGTGTTATATTTCAATGATTTTAAGTTTTCTTTTTGGAAAATTAAGTTATATACTGAAGGAAAGAGTTGATGTAAGTTCCTTTTATATTTTAATTTTAATATAAATTTGTTTTTATTTAAAATTTATTGCTGCCATGATTTCTGGTGATTTTTTTTTATTTGAACATATAATTTTATATTTTTTTTACTTAGTGATTTTATTTACTTCTTTATCATCATCTTATTTCATTCATTCTGATAATTTTTGTAATTTATTCCATTTAATTTACTTAGTTCTTATTTCAATGTATATTAATTTTCTTATTCATTTTTATTTGTTTCTAAAAATACAATTAATTTTTTTGCTTTTGGATTACAAGTGCAGATATCAAAGCAGAGCATTCATTTTTTATTAGCAATCTTTCAGTTGCAAGAAGAAAATTAAGTCATCATATATATATATATATATATATATATATATATATATGAATGAATATACCAATGAATATTTTTTTTTTTAATGTTATTGTAATGATTCTTTTCATTTAGTATATTTTTTACAAACCAAATTTAAAAGACAAATTTAATGTCAACAGTTAATTCTACACTCATGTCCATAAATTAAAGATAATGAAGTTCAGGCAAAGAAAGAGACAGAAACAAAACAAATTTGACTTATTTGTAAAGTCTAATTATTAAACAAAAGGTAAAGAGCAAAAAGATGCTATATGTTTGACATAATTAATAAAAATTGCGATTTTTACTCTCTGGAGCAAATTTCAAAACAGAACATATTTACAAAAAACAGTATAACATGGTTAGTATGATCGTTAATATGGAGTATGTCTCCCGGACGATGCAATACAGTCCTTACAACGCCTAGGCATGCTGAGTATCAAATTATCAATTTCATCTTGGGGAATATTACACCACTCATCAAGCAATGCCCTCCGAAGTTCAGGTTGACAGGTGGGAGGGGGTTGACGGGCTGCAATTCGTCGGCCAAGCATACCCCACACATGCTCTATTGATTCAAGTCCGGTGAGTATGCTGGCCAATCCATACGGATGATATCCTCCAATTGAAGGCATTCATCTACAATGTTTGCACGGTGAGGACGGGCGTTGTCGTCCATAAACATAAATTCAGCACCCATGGCGCCCCAAAACAAACGTACATGTTGTTCCAGAATGACATCCCGATATATGGGGCCTGTCATCGTTACCCTCTGAACATGCAGGTCAGTTCTGGAACCAAGAATAATTCCTCCCCAAACGAGCCATCCTGCACCACCGTAACGGTGTCGTTCAATGGTGTTCTCTTGGTGGTAACGGGTACCTGGCGCTCTCCATATGAAAGTTCAGCGAGAATCAAACTGCAAACTAAACCTGGACTTGTCGGAAAACATCACACAAGACCACTGTTGCGGTGTCCACAATGCATGCTCTCTACTCCAGGTTAATCGCAGGCGACAGTGAGTTGCGGTAAGTGGAACACATCTGACATGCCTACGAGCATATAGACCAATGTGCCCTAAGCGTCTGTACACGGTCTGCCTTGAAACTGTCGTACCGGTAGCTGACGAGACAGGTCTGATGCTGTGCTCCGTCTGTTTCTTTTGGCGGTAACTGCTAAATACCGATCCTCATTCGGCGTTGTAACTCGGGGGCGACCTGTGCTGTAACATCTACTCACATTACCATCATCTTGTAATCATTGCTAAAGCCTGGAGATGACACTCTGGGCGATTCAAGTTCCTCGGATACTTTCAGCTGGGTACGTCCACATTCCAGTCGTCCGATAATTCTACCACTTAAAAATCATCGAAATGCTTCCTTTGTGCCATAACTATGCAGTTATTGCACTGAAAGGCTTTTAAAGCGCTTGTGAACAATTTTTACTTCTTTGCCACCATTCATATATACCCCCTCTCTTACACTCTCGTTATTGTGACGTACTATCGGCGCCATCTGGTGGTTTTTCCTGTAATTTGCATATTCTTCAAGATGTGTGGGATAATTCTACAGGTGAAATTTTTATTTTTAGAGTTCAATTTCTGTGTGATTCTGAATTATGCTTAATTTATGGACATGAGTGTAAATCACATTGTAAAGGAATTTACTTTTGAGAATTGTTTCCCGTAGTTTAAAAAGGATTTGTATTTAACTTTATTTTTTATTTTTTTCTTTCTTTCTGTTTTTTCCTTAAAAAATGCAATTTATGCTTGTTAATGATATAATAAATAAATCTATAAACATATACAATATAAAATTATTTATGAAATAAATTGCTTATTTTGAATGTTTCAACTATTTATCAAATTGAAAATAAATTATTGTTGTAATAAGGAATCAGATTTGTAATTATATCCTAAAAAAGGTACATTTACATATTCGTTTCTTTGTTTAACTTCTCAAATTCTATAATTTTCAGGTTCCTTAATAATATTTCTGTGGTGTATTGATAATTATATTTTTATAGTTGTTCGTTTTTATCTTGCATTTCTTTCCAATTTCTTTAATTGTTTTGAATGGTATAGCATATGCAATGCTTCCAAATATAAAATAGTAAAAATGAAAAAATGATTTTATTTTGTAAACTAATTGAAGTTATTTGCATATTTATTTCTGATTAGTATGTGTTCATATAAAAGAATGTTACATACAACCATAACTTTCTCACATACTGTTCACACACGAGCTGAAATTATATATGTTACCAATTTCCATTTTCAAAAAAGTTAAGTGTGCATGTTTGAGAGATTCATGCATCCAATGATTTGATTAATATTTTCGCCTTTTCTTTCATGGACTGTGTTTCTTTTACCATATTTATTTCTTAAAGCCAATTGCAACTTTTTCACACAAAAAAGGGATTAAAAAGTTTGTATTGTTATTTTGTTTATTTTTAATGCAAATTTTTTTTTTTTTAATTTGTCACAAAATTATTGTAATATTCATTAAGGCAAATTATATTTGTATCAACAAAAAATGAACTCGAAATGTTTATTGATCTTATATTACTGGAAATGCTCTATTATGATATATTGAATAATTTTTAACATTCAACGGCAGCTTTTTTACTTATCTATTCGAAGTAAATATATAATTTTTACTATATTTTCTGTAAACTGTTTTTCTGTTTTCTAGAACAATTTGGATACATTAAAAGTTAACACTATATATGACATTTAAAACTTGTTTTCTCTTGCCTCATTTAAAATATCGAATAGCTCATTGTTAATTTCTATCATAAATCTTTTATACATTTACATTTAATTGAACATATGTATCATACATATGTTTTGTTTAATAAACTGTCTTCTCAAACATTCTGTGGAAACGATTCACGATTCGATCCAGTTGTTATTCTGTGACTTGCAGATTTATCAAAAATTTTTTTTTTTTATGCTTTATATTTAGTTTGTTTGTTATAATATTCTAAAGACATCTTTTCAATTGAACTTTGTATGAACTTTATCATTGAATCTTAAAATTGAAGTAATTTTATTTGCTTAAAGTTGCTAACCTTTTTTTTTTTACTGTTGCATTTGATTCTATGTACACCCACATAACTTTTTCTTTTCTAAAAAACTTTAGGTATCTGAACCCTTTTATCCTTTCAATGGAACATCTTCTTTTGAATTTACCATTGGTACTGAAGATTGTACCAATATCAAAAGTTATTGCAATGGACCTTTAAAACCAGGAACCAATTATAAAGTAAAAGTGCGTGCCTTCACTGCACCAGAAAAATTTACAGACACTGTTTATTCATATGCCTTTCAAACTGGTTAGTATATGCTTTAATATTATATATTAATGCAATTTTATGTCTGAATTAAAAGGGGTAAATTACATTTCAAACTTTTGAAATTTTTTTTTTTTAACTTTATCAAAAATTACATATATTTTAAGATCCTTGCATTTGGCACGTTTATACATAAACTCGCTTAATTACTTTCAAATTTAAAGTATGAACATTTAACATTTGAAATATGCTAATTTGAAAAAAAAAATATATCTATTTTAACTCAATGAAAAAAATAAATATTGTTTCTTTTGAGTGAATATTTACAAAACAATTTTTAAATTTATGAAATGTTATCAGTCTTTTATCAACACACACACATAAATATAAAAAAAAATTCATAATCTTTTGAATGATACCAGATCACTTTTTTATGTTTGATTTACGGTTTTTCTTATTCAGCATATATTTTTAAAAATTTTACTGCACTATAAAAATATCATTTGAAACATATTTTTGGTTTTGTGATCAACTCTAGTATGGTATAACCATTTCAAAACTGTGTCAATCTCAAGGACTTGTAAGGGGGAAAAAGTTACAAAAAGGAAATAGTAAAAAAAAAAAAAACTATAACAAATACGTTTTCATGGCATAACATGCTGAAAGACAAGATAAAAAATGTGAACAATATGACATAATTAGGAAATCATCTATGGCACAATGTGCTCAATGCGAGGTAAAAAAAAGTGTAAGGACATCTGAGTGTCTTACTTTTTGTCCTGTTTTTTGGGTTGAATCTTTCAATGATTTAGAAATTCATGAAAATGTATAATATTAAATATTCAATAAATATGTTATGTTATATAATTTTTTGCATGACAAGCAGGTTTGAGATACCTGCCAAGCTTAGGCAACATATGTGTTCAGCATGTGTTTTTGTAATCCTACTTCACCTATTCAACTTTTGCAATTAATTCAAAAATCGTCTGAATATTTTTCATACAACTTTTCACCAAAAGATTATTTCAACTTAATTTATTTACACAGCATAATGAATCGTCTCAGAATTCCCAACATGTTGCTTCATAAGCTCAATATACCAAACCTATCAATTTAGAGCACTATGGTTTATAATTTGAAGGTAAGAAGCATCAGATTAAGACACAAGAAAAATCTTGAACAGCTGGATTTCTTCAATATGTTAAATATGCTACACAAGATTTGAATTCAACTGCAACTATGGCTTGCTTTTGCAATATTACAGAAAAGCTTCCATTCTAATACAATTACTCATGAAATGAGAGGAATGTATTGCGTTACTGTTCCCATTCGATGGACTGGCATTGATTCTCTTGTAAAGTGGTAGACTTATATACTGAAAATATAAGTTGCTTTTCTAAAAAATTGATTTCCCTATTTTTAGAAAATTGCAACCTATATGGTTGCCGTACGACTACCTAATGATGTATAATTTATTTTTATTTATATGAAATCATTTTTTATCTGAGTTTATTTAAATCTATTAAGTTTTATGTAATTTATTTTTCATTTTATAGAAACAGACAATACTGCTATGCTTGCTGGAATAACAGTTTCCTTAATTCTGGTTTTTATTATTATAATTATTGTTCTTGTTATGCGACGAAAAAAACACCATGGACCCTTTACAAAGAAGGTTTCTGATGGACATATTAAAGATGATTCAATGTCGATTCCAGAAAGCGAAATAATAACCAGGTGCAAAATTTATTACTTGCATTGTAAAGAAAATATTTGTAGTTCAAAATTGTTTACATAGTTAATAAAAATGTCAATTTATAAAGCTATTGTAAAAAAAAAAAAAAAAAAAAAAAAAAAACTCATATATTTTTTAAAAATTAACTTCATGAAAAGAAATTTTCATTTCTGTGTATATACTAACATATTTATAATATATTTTTAAATTAAAAGCAATTATAAATATACTTATAACATAAGTATATTTATAAATATATATTTAAAGCTTGTTCTACAAAAGATTGAACTAATACTGTTGTGTTCTGGAATAAGGGAAAAATATTGTTTTATTATTCTAGTTTATACTAGTAGTTGTGATTATTATAGTGCTTTACATGTAGCACAATGAATATGGTTGTTTTAACAATAGTGAAGGAAGTTTACTTATTTATCAAACATGTATAATTTACTTTATACATTTTTTTTTTTTCTTATTTAACTGAGTGGGATTTGAGTCTTTTCTATTTATTTGGTTTCTTTTAAATATTAGTTTTGATTTTTGAATAATTTTAAGCCGCTAATGTAAGGTCCTTGGAGTATTGATTTATTTCTAATTTTTTTCAGCCGTCCTGTAAAATTAAAAGATTTTCCTGACCACTATCGCTTCCTGTCAGCTGATTCAGATTTTAGATTTTCTGAAGAATTTGAATTATTAAAACATGTTGGAAGAGATAAACCTTGCAATGCTGCAGATCTTCCTGTTAATCGTCCAAAAAATAGGTTTACAAATATTCTTCCATATGATCATTCACGTGTAAAACTCATGCCATCTGATGATGAGGAAGGATCTGATTATATAAATGCAAATTATATTCCAGTAAGAACTTTCAGTTTCGTTTCATAATTTATCTATAGCCTATGTCCCTTTTATAAGTAAAATGTAACTGTAAATTTTCCCATTATTCATGCTGAAACTCGGAACGGTTTTTAATTTTAAATCGTTGTGAAAGCTTTTTAAAGTAGTTTAGAATATTTTTATTACTGTATCTAGCTGTTATTTTCATTCAATAAAAAAACAAAATTTATTCCAGTATGCGATTTGAGATAGTTCCTATTCAGCTTTGTTTAGGATCCTTAAATTCATAATTATAGAATAATGCATTTGTTTATAATTTTATAATCCCTTTAAATTTATTTCCTAAAACTAATTAAAAATAACCCAGTTCACTTATATAAAAATAGAAATTTTTAATTTAGATACGAAATTTTCTTTGAAAACTATTAAAATATTTTTAGAATAACTTTTCGCTTTTTTATTTTGTTCTGGGTCTGTATTAGAGAAGGGGGAAAAAAAATTGTTTTTGCATTTAACTTTTCTTAGCATAAGTGTAAAAATTGTGTCCATTGTATAGAACAAACACACAATGGACACAATTTCTTTCATCTTTACAATTAATTAGCCCTTTTGTTTGAAAGGCCATTATTAAATGTGTTTTTAATCATTTAAACTAATGTTAATCTTTTGTTAGTATTCATAAACTTTCATACAAAAATTCTATTAACAAGAAAGAGTTTATAAAAGACATGTTACATAGAAAATACATAATCTATGATATTTTTTTTTATATTTTATTTTATTATTAATATTTATTATTATTATTATTGCTTATGATAAGTAGATGATGATTTTAGACTCTAAATTTAATTTCAATTGTTATATTAATATGTTAATGTTCTGAATTTTTTTTTTTTTCTTGCTAGTGGAAAAACAGTTTATTTATCATGCGAGTTTTCAATACTTAATTAAAAATACCGTTTTACTCAGTTAACAGAAAATTACCATTATATCAATTCTTACTGTTTGTAGTAGTCCTATTTATGATATAGATGATGTGTTGATACAAATGTTATAGAAATTTTTTTATCTAAATGCACATAATAGAAAATTATGATATTTATCTTATGTTTTCAATCAACATATATCCTGTAAAGAATATTTGCTTTGATATAGGGATATAATTCTCCAAGAGAATTCATTGTCACCCAAGGACCACTCCACAGTACAAGAGATGATTTTTGGAGGATGATATGGGAGCAAAATTCTAGAGCTATTGTCATGCTTACCAGATGTGTTGAAAAAGGACGAGAAAAATGTGATCATTATTGGCCCTATGACACTCAACCAGCTTATTATGGTGACATACAAGTCACTATTCTAAATGAGTCACAGTACTCTAAGTGGACAATATCGGAATTTAAAGTTTCAAGAGTAAGAATTAATAGTTTAAGTTATGTTTTTTAATGGTTTTCTTGTATAATTATTAGTTGTTTAATGGTATTTGTTTAAAAAAACTGCATTCTTATTAAATCCTTTTTTTTTTATTGACAATATAGTTGTTTTATTGGAAGTTTTTAAAATATGTAAATTAAAAATATGACCTATATTAATATGTTTATAAATACTTGCAGGTCTTGTGAAATACATTTATAAATTTATTTATTTTTAAATTAATGGTCTTTGAATATATTTTTAATAATTGTCAGTTAAAATTTTCAATGAATTTTATTTGATTAAACAAATTTTTACTTAAATATAAAACATGAAAATGAAAACTTAAAACATGTTGAAGTTTTTAAAAATTAATATTTTCAATAAATCTTTGTACTTTTACTTATTTAATGTTTATCTCTTTGTTTCTTTCATAATGGTTGCCCTTTTCTAACCCTTCACCAAAATAAAATTTTATGCTTTATTTAAAGATTAAATATGAATTATCTACCCCTTCAAAAAAAAATTATACTTAATTTCCTGTTGTTGAATAAAGTCAAAATATTTTCTTAATAAATGACAAAATTTGTACTGTAAATGAAAAATCTCATAGTTTTCTATTAAAATAATTCATTATCAAAAAGTAAGTATATTCTCAAGGATTCATTGAATTATAAAGCATAAAGCTGTTTAGAAAAATGCTAAAAACCGTCAATAAAGGAATATAAATTAGGATTAAAGTAATATTTAATAATATGAATTAATATTTTTAAAATAAACAATGTACAAAACAGACAAATGTAGTTCCCTCAGTGGGATATTGGATTATCTTGTTAATAAACACATAGCTGGTTTAGCCATCACAACATGGAGAAGTGTATGATGCTATCTTACAATAATTAATTTTATTGTTTGAAGATGTGCTTGCAATGAACCAGCAAATTTTGCAATATGAGTATAAAAGTGAGAGAACTGCTAATAACTTTCTACACATTTTCAATTACAAAAGAGATTGTTACAAAAAAGATTTGTTGATTTGTTGTTTTCATTTTCATTTTATGCGGCCATAAGGGAGTATATATTTGAACAATTAGATGAGATATCAATAATGTGAATATGTATTATTCTGTTGGAATACAGCACACAAGTATAGTGATAAATGCTAGACCCATTTTTGCAGGCCCTTATAAACTTATTGCAGCGATTTTATTATACAAAAGTGGATCCTACACAGTGACCGATTTTGCTGACACCTAAATAGCTAGAAGACTCTCTGAATATGTGATGTCTGACAACAAACCAACTGTCATCATGGTGGCCACATTGAATAAATTAGTTATTGGCACCAAACAAACTCATGATTCATCACTGAAGATTACCCACTGCCATTCAGCAGAACTATTACACAATTGAGAATACTCTAATGTAGTTTTTTTCTTCATGTTGGTTCTTACACTCTATTTTTAATTTTTAGTGTGCGGTTAACTGCTTATTCACTAAATATTGAAGTGATATTTTATGGCATTCTCCCATTATCAAATGTTGTGTGTGCATTCTTATTTATCCTAGGCCAAAAGTGTGCTATATTTATATATTTCTACTATATATTCTTTTTATGATGTGACTTCTCTCAAACAGATCCATCTGTTCGAATCGCTTTTAAATTTTTATGCAAGGCAGGCTGCACTCCAAAAAAATTTATCGATTCAAGCATATGAATCTGAATACCTAGCATGCATATTTGGATAATCTTATGTACTTTGATAGCTATAGCAACTATACTCCTCCTTTCTTTCATCATTTGTGCCACTTGAATTATTTGCATGTCTCACATCTACTGAGTCTCATTTTTGTCAGTTGCTCTTTTATAAGTAAAACTATCTTTTGAATGAGATTTGTATATTATTTAAAACACAAAGATCTTTAATAAAATTGCTTATTTTCCTTAGAATTTATCTATTTTATTTATTTATACTAATTTAAATTATTAAAAGTATTGCTGCTTTTTTAAGAAATGAATACACTTCTTAATACATGTAATTAAGGTACATATATAGTTATTATGTGTTCTTTTTATTTAGAGTGACCAGTCGCGCATCATTCGTCATTTTCATTTTACTACATGGCCAGATTTCGGAGTTCCTGATCCTCCTCAAACTCTGGTTAAATTTGTTCGAACATTTCGCGATAGAATTTTACCTGATAACAAGCCTATTGTTGTCCATTGCAGGTTTGTATTTATTTATTTAATTTTTTTTTTTTTTTTTTTTTTTTTTTTAGAATATTAGTTAATGAAATGTTAGTAAAATTTCTTGTTTAATAAGATATGTTTTTACTGCGAGTTAAAGATTCAAATTAATTGCTAATGTATCCTTTTACATTTAGTGCTGGGGTTGGAAGATCTGGTACATTTATAGCTTTGGATCACATTCTCCAAAAAATTCAAAAGCATGATTATGTTGACATATTTTCGATTGTATATGAAATGAGAAAAGAAAGGGTCTGGATGGTTCAAAATGAGGTATTTTTAAGATATATATATATATATATATATATATATATATAATTAACTGCTTCTGAAAATATTTCTAAATTGTGCTTTCCTAATTAAATATTTGATGTAAAGTATGTTTATTGCAGCAACAATATATTTGCATTCATCAATGTCTTATGTGTGTTTTGGACGGTAGTGAAGACATGGATCCTTTACGACAAGAAGTTCATGAAAACCAAGGTTATGAAGGTAAAAAAAATTACAGGAATAATTTATAGTTTATAAATTTGAAACATAACTTTAATTGTTTTTGTAATTTCTAATTGGTGCATAAAATTCTTAATGTAATAAAAGTGATTAGAAACACTCAAAATTGGAATTCCGCACCAGTATTCAAATAACAGTGAGGTAGAGAGAAAGTCATAAAACTGCATTTTAAAGAAAACTAAACTATTGAAAGAAGTTAAAATATTTTGTTACCGAAGTAAAGAAATATAAATAATAATTGTTTTAAAAATGGCTGCATCATATTTTTCTCTTCATTGAATTGAAGAAAAAAATTCATTTAATTATAATTAGTGAAAATTTTCTTTTTGTATGTTTCTTATATTTATTTGCTTAAATATATATTTGACAGTTGAATTTTTTGAATGTCATCTGTATCTTAAAAATTTAATTCATTTTTAAATTGAAATAATTTAAACAGAAAGTGTTAAAAATACTTTCATAAGTATTGAGACACTTAATATTTAATGTAATATCCAGGTTTTCAGAAAATTATTGGGCACATTATAAAAATAAAGCTGAGTCTCAATAATCCGAATCACAATAAACCTATTTAACTTAATTTGTAAAGGCTTGAAATGAGCTTTAGTTTTATTATTATTATTGGACTGAATGTTCTTGGCATTTTATCACTAAACCACGAACCAAGCAGATGCTTTTCTCAATTTTTTTTTTTTTTCTTTGTTTATTTTTTTCTAGTTTAGGCTAATCTTGGATTTTAACATGTATCTAATAAGTATGTCACTATGTTTTAGAACTCATAGAATAAGACAAAATATTTGTGAACAGAAAAAGAAAATGGGTAGATTTCCTTAGATATTAAATTAATGGAAATTGGTGAAGTGCGAAAATTCAAATGTTGAAAAGAAAAGGCTTTGCATGCAGAAGACATAACAAAGCAAAGTTAAATCTGGAGAATTTTATAAAACATGATTCTTCATCTTTTTTTTTTTTTCCTCTGAAGAAAGCTTGTTTTGTTCTATTTTCTTTGTGCATGATTCTATTTTCTTTGTGTGTGAACTTTTTGTGTTTAATTCTCTTATTTCATATGGTTTAAATTAAACGAATAAGAAACAATTAGCAGTAGAAGAAACAAAAAGAATATTTATAAGCTAATATTTAGAACTATATGTTTATTATTATTATGCTAATAGGTTTTTAATGTAAAGTACATTTCAAAATTAAGTTTTTTTTTCCAAAATTTTTATAATTATACAGATTAATAATATCTTCCATGAAAGTTAAATTTTATATTCAGAGGGAACAAAATGTTCCTATGACATTATAACAAGTAACTGGAATTTTTATAGTAACATGTTTTAACTTTGCTAGGTTTATGTCCTGATTTACCTGTGATAACTTTGTATTAGTTTGAAAGTTTTTTTGATTTTATTACATTTTGGCTTGTTATGCAATTTTCATCATTTTATAAGATGAAAAATCACAATCATTTAAATTTTGCTACTTTTAAATTGTTATTTTTAGTAAAATTGTTAGTTATTTTGTAGTAAGCTGCCAAACTCACTTTAAGTTTGAAAATGAGTAAATATTATAATGAAGAATTAATTGCTGGGGTAATTCATGTGGTTTAATTAAATTGATTTTTTCATTTTAAGTATAAAAAAATTTACAAACATTTTAAAGATAATTTTAGTGTCTGAATATAACATTATTTCTTGTGCCTTTAATCTATTGATTTATACCTTCTTATGGTTAGATATTTTGTTTTCCCCCAAAGATAATTATAGAGATTGTGAAAAAATAATAAACAGATGTTTCGAAAGTAAAGTGAAAAACTAATGGGAGCTGCAGGTAATAACACAGCTCTTTTAGTAAAAATAGAGGTAGTATGTGATGTGTAGCATACATCAATATATGCATGTTGATTTAAAAAAAAAAAAAACTTCCTATAAACTTACAGATAAGAAATAAAAACATTTAACAGAAAGTCAATCTGTCTACTCATCAAGCTTATCTCCATCATGTGTGAAAATTACAAGTTGTACGAAAAAATATTTTTGAAAATTTGCTTCATGAAGAATCAGATAGGTTTAACATTTGAAGTTATTTGATTTTTTTTCTCCCTATTGCATCAATAAAATTCATTCTTGCTTCTTTGATATGAATCTGTTTACCTTATGATTCATACTTTACCATAATTCTTTTATGCATATATCTTCTTTCCAATTTATATCATTTTGATTGCTTAATATTTCAATATTACTGTGTCATCAAAAATGCTATTCTTATTGCAACCACAAATGCAAATTTTGAACTTAAATTGGTAACTGAAAAGATATCATGTGGTAGATACACACATAGCAATCCTTTGCAAATTATGCAGATCTTTTTACATTTTAAAATTATGACTGCAGAATGAAATTATTAGTAAAAATTATACATACTTTTTTTCAAATATATAGATTTTGTAAAAAATTGTAGTACATATTTGCAAATAAATTTCAAAAATGTAAGTATTCAAATTCAGATTTGAGCTGCTGTATTTTCCATTTCAAAATTAAACAAGTTTGTAAAAAATACCTTTTAAAAAGCAGTTGTAGTATTCAGACAATATCACATAAACTGCAAAGGGAAAATCTTCACTCTTAGTACAAGAATCCTTGCTCTGAGTACATAAAAGTTGCCTAAGAAACCACATGATGTGTAGTTTTTGAAAAAGTCAGAAGAAAAAATTATAACGATACATTCAGTGCATGGAAAATAAGCATTACTGGAATCATGCAAATGCAGAGATATGAAAAATAAAATGATTTAAGAAAATAAAAATTAAAAATTTTACCAATAAATTTATAAAGGCAGTTCAAAAGAGATAGGTGTGTGTCTGTTTTGCAATTGAATGCCATCATTGGGCTCGTCTTGCTTGAAACTGACGACTCTTTTCTTAAAGTTATTCTATTTATGAATAATACGAAATGTATTTTATTTGCAGTCAATGTAGTGACAAAGCATTACAAACTGTGATAGAGTATATCTCTCACTATCCATCACGCTGTCATCTAACGGCAATGTCCCGTATAGATTGGATTTCAAAGACCCATCATGTTACAACCAGGCCCGATTCCTTTGAAATTTTCAAATGGAAAAAAAGGAATTGCACCAATTGTGTATTGAATCCCAGTTACTACATAAGGTGACTTAGTAACTCGTATGCATACTAGTTTCATTTTCGTGTTCGATATGAGCGATGGTCATTTTAGATCCAGGCGGTTTTATTCGATTATCCGAACACTCCTCAACTTGCTAGCCATTCTAAGCTTTCTCTTACAAGTTTCTTTTGATTATCCTACTAATGATTTCTTGTAATTTATGTGTATAAAATCGTATTCTGAGAGATAAAGAAAACAAACATACACATTCTGTATGCATTATATTGATGTTAAAAGATTATTTAAAGTAGCCTGATCAATATAATCTAATTCTCATTGTTTTTATACTTCAGACTGTTAAAAGACCAATAATAAAATTCAAGGGTTTGCAATGATTAGTAATTTCAATGTGAGAAAGTATAAATTTTTAGCTGAATGATTTAAAAAGCATTTTTTAAGAAAATGCAAAAATTAATAAATAAATACACTATTTATACAATAAAAATTCTAAAAAGAGTTAACAAAATTTAATTTAATGAATTGTAAGAAGGTGTAACCATC
The DNA here is from genome assembly GCA_021605095.1 of Caerostris extrusa. Lineage (NCBI taxonomy): Eukaryota > Metazoa > Arthropoda > Arachnida > Araneae > Araneidae > Caerostris > Caerostris extrusa. The sequence goes on from BPLR01005055.1 coordinate 47,938, forward strand.
ATTCTTTTATAGTAATTTTTGCTTATATTATAAATAAATATAGCTTTGAAAATTTTTTACTACGTTTTCATCTGTGCAATGCAGTAACAAAACGCACATTCTCATTGACTCATAAATTTAAATAATAATAATAATTTTACAAATAGTATAGTTCAATCATTCATACAATTTTGATATGCTTTTAAATGTATTGCTCATTAGCATATAGCCAAAATAAATTGTTGTTGAATATAACTATACAAAACCCGTTTGAATTTTTTATAGCTAAATTTTCTACATTTTTACAGGTTCATCATCTCCCCTTTTACTGATCATCTTTTGTATTTTATTTTTTAGATGATGAAGGAATAGCAGAATCTGGTATCTAAAATTGGCATTATGTTTTTAGAAGAAAATTCGAACAATAACATTTACTTTGTAAATGTATTGTAATGTACACTTATAAAAGTGTATGTGCAAGTAATTTCTGTGAAATTTTATTGGACATTGAATTTTAATGGTTGAAATGGTGGTTATTTTATGATTTAATGGTTCACATGATTAAAAGCAGTTTATGAGGATGAGTACATAACTGTTCGATTTTAAAATAGTTTTGGCTTAATATACAATGTGTTGTATTTTATATTATTTTCTAAGTCATATATATATATATTTATAATTTCGATCTTAATGAATTTTAGTATTTTTTTTTTTTCTAATATTTTAACACAACCGATTTTTATTTAATCTTCAATGTTTTTCTTTAACTCAAGTATTAAACTCCTTTTTTTTACCAACTACATTAATATTACTTTTGATTAACTTGTGGCCAAAATACTTTGTGTTTGCAATTCTCATCTATTGTCTGTAACTTTTGTATATATTTGAGCAATAAATTTTATTTTGTATATTAAAATATGTGCTACTTTAAAAACCTGATCTCTGTACTTTTAAAAAAAAAAAAAAAGTATATACAACAATTAACACCTCATAATTTCATGGATTCATAATGTAGAATTGACTTTTCTTTATTGCAAGTAAGTTCGTTGTTTTTTTAATAAATATCCAAAGGAGATTTTTGAAATTTTAATTAAATATTTTACGTATTTAAAAATTTTTATCTTAAAAGGCATGAAAATTCTAAAACATTATTTAAACAAATTCAACTTATGCTTAATTTTAAAATTGTTATATAATTTAAGTTTTCATTTGATTATGGTATTTCTGGGAATATTGTTAGATTAGATTTTTATGTTCACTATGCTGAAATGTTATTGCATTTTTGCAATGCATTTCTAAATATTATTTTTAAAAATATTCTTTATATTATCATTAAAATTATATATAATTTCTATTATGGAGATAAAAAAAATGCTCGCAAGATATTGTAATTTTCATATTTAAAGCTGCAAGTTTGTGTTCATTTAAATATAGCAGAAACAAAGTATCTTTTTTTACAAAATATAAAATTTCAAATTTAAAGATTGAGAAACTTACCAAAGAAAAACTTATTGCAAGAATTTTGATGTCATTATTTTTCGTATAATTTTTCCTTGACACTCCCACTATGAAAAATAAAAAGTTGGGGAAAAAGCTAATTAAAAGTTCTAAATGTTAATAAAATAAATGAAAACAGTAAAATGTGGCATTGATTATTGCATACAGGTTGATGGAAAACAAAATTTGACAATTTCAGGGAATTGTGACTCTTGGATTTTTTTAAAATTCAGATATAATTTATGTGAACTTGAGCAGTTAATTAATATTTTGCCCACCCCACCCCCCATAAAATCGAGCAAATTTAGTATTACAAATCATCTTAAAACTTCAAGTCTCTTTCATTTCATTGAAAGTTTTTTGCGATTTAAAATAAATACCGTATATTTTCGAATATAAACAGAGTGTGCTTTTTGTCTTCAAAAAAATTTACCAAAGTTCAAATAATACCATACACAAGCTAAATGGAAAAATTCCCTGCAATGCTCATTATTTAAAGTATCCTATTATTTCTGTACATTTTAGTACTTTTCTGTTAAATGGGCGCAAATTTTGACATCAGATTTTCCGTTTTGGCGGCGACGCAAGAAACCAGCAATATAAACAATTTCGGAAAATAGGAAAACACAATTTCATAAAACGAATAACTCGTTTCATTAAAAAAATTTTTTTCTTAAACTTAAAAAATATACACTAAAGAAATAAAAACGTGCTTTATTAGCGATTAATCTCACTTGCGCCTAGATAACAGAAATATATCTACTTTTTGTGAGATTAGCAGATCCGTATATAAGACGATGCCCTTACTTTAGCTTTTAAAAAAAGTTATTGTCTTATAAACGGAAATGCACTGTATTTGAATTCAGACTTTTCTTCTCTTTCTTTATAATGCAGTGTACAACAAAAATTTTAACTTTTACAGAACTTAAATAGAAAAGAAAATATCTGATAATTTAATATGCTTTTTTAGGCTTTCTCTGCTTTTGATTATCCTTTGTAGTATTGATGTCCATAAAAGAAAAACAATACAACTTGTGAAACATTTTTTAATATATCTTTGCTGGTGACTTAAAGGTTGAAAGTAAAACAGAATTTCCACTTCTATTTTCTTACCTTATTAAAAAATTTCAATTAAAACCCTTTTTTTTTCTCCCTCCCTGTGAAAATGATTTTGTGTGATATTTATAAAGTGAATTTCAACAAGCATCGAAAAAAAAATAATATAAAACATTGTTTATGGAGCTCTTAATTTTGATCTAAAAATGACTGGACATGTTTTACAAATAAGCAAGAATACATTACTTTGTACTTAACAAATAATTTATAGAGGCACATGACACTGTATTGATAAGACTTTATTATCTGTGTTATATATACAAAGGATTGTGATTGATGAAATAGGTTTGTTTTTCATATGATATGAATGGACAATATAAATTAATCTTTAATAAAATACAATAAGAATTATTTTATACAAATATGTACATATAAAATGAGAAAATCACTACTCCAATCTGAGAAGTCTATTTTTTTAATAAAATATCTTGTGAACATCTTAAAAGTATTTTTTTATAAAAAAGACAAACAAACTTATGAGAAATGCAATATATTGTGATATTAAATTATATTATATTTAATATATCAAATCTATGAGAAACAATTTATAAAGATATTTTTTTCCTGCAATGAAAAGAGATTTATATGCATGTTTCACAAATAGGTTTGTAATACTTTTTTTTTTTTTTGTTTGTTTGTTTGAACTAGGTGAATCAGTATGATACTGTATAAATTTTAAACATAGCAGTATCATCAAATTTGTGTTGCAACAATTTATTTTAAGTGGAAATGAATAATATCAAATTTAATATAAATTATTTTTTCGATCATTTAAACAGATTTATTTGCTTTTAAATAAGTTTAAAAGAACTTTTTAATTCTTATTCACAATTTGAATATTTTGAAATGATAATATAAATTTTTATTTTCTTTTATAAATAAATTCTAAAAATAAACATGATTAAAAAAATTACAAGAAATATTTTATTAAAACTTTATATTAGTTTCTGGACAATTTCTACTTTTTTTTTTATGGTATGTTAACATTTTAGATTTACTTTGCTAATTTTTATACTATATCTCCTAAGACTTAAAAATTTTTAGTATTAGATAAAGACATGGTCATGAAAAGTGCTTATAAGTTATTTTATATTAATTATTTGCATTGCAATTTTAAAAAGTGCACAACTTAAAAATTTTGTTTCACCATACAAGTATTCTTAAGTGTTATCTGAAAAACATGTAAAAAAAAAAAAAAAAAAAATACATATTTGTATAATGTTGCATATTTGAATTTATTTAAAATGACTAAACTTACATAAATTATTTTGATTACTCTTTTAGATGATAAATTCTTTATTATTTTAAAAAATAGTTGTTTTAATAGAGAAAATTGTTTTGTATTTTAGCCCAAGAGCTATAAGAGATTTGAGCAGATAGTTCATTAATATACTAATCTAGTGTCTCTGGGTTTAAAAGTGTAGTTTTCATTCTAATTATTTTGCATGTAAAATGGAAAATGCATTTGTCAATTCGAGTGTTGCATTAATTAAAAGAAATGACAATTTCATTTTAATATGATAGATAGTAATTAAGAAACAAATACTTTCAACTAAAGCACAGCTCATTATTTTAAGTTAACTTCATCTTGGAAAATATTTTATTTATTGTAACATTAAAAATGAATGTATTGAATCGAAATTTAAACTTAAGAATACTCTAATTGATAAAAAAAAATCTAAATCTAAAATAAGTAGGGCATATTATTGTCTCAGATTACCCTTGCAAATCAATTTATAAGTAATAATTTAAAATATAAAGTATGTTATCCATTTTATGAGTGAGTAAAAATTATACAAGATCATGGTTTATAAAGATGGAAATGAGTTTGATTAAATATTCGAAAATATTTTTGATATGTGGGATGGAATCATGAAACTAGAATTGAATGCACATTTCGACGGAACTCTTAGGCGATGTGAATGCACTTCAAAAGAGCGCCCAACATCCGGGCAGGATTCGTGAGATATTCTTTCTTGTGGCTTTGAGCAGAAATGCGAATGTTTTTGTATAGTATTGGAAGATGTGTGAGAAAGCATTCCAGGACACGACTGAACTCTGTAAAGTCCGCTATCAGAAAACTGATTTACACTCTTTCTGTCGTCTCGTTGCAAAGGAAACCACCAAGTCCTAATTTCAGTAAAGTGTTCAGACTTTAACTTATCCCTCTTTACATTGAGTCGTGCATCAAAATTAGCAACTCTTTTTCTTGGCCAAACACAACCAGGAGATATGGTTACGCCAGAGTCGTGAAAACTGTCTGGATCTTCAGATAGTAAACTTGAACCCCTTGGACTAGAAGGTTCTGTAGATGTTAAGAAGATTAAATGTAAGTACTAAGTTAAATAAGGTAAGTATTCTCTTCCACTCACCCCAAGTTGAATGAGTTACAATCTTTTTTTTTTTTTATTTGATAGCAAAATAGTTTTTGTTACCTAATCCGCTTAAGTGTTTATTTTTTGAAGTACAAAATTAATTCAAAAATTATTTCCTCTTTGTTGTAATATAGCTAATTAAGGATAAGTATTTTATCGATTGAATGATCTCTTTGTGTCTCGAATTAGCGGTTATTGATGCGTTAAATTAAAATAAATCTTTTAACGCTTTGACTTCTTAAATCTAGTTTAATTACACCTGTATGTGCCAAATTAAGTTTTTAAAAATGTAACAAACGAAAATTTTAAGCACCTTTTAAACTCAGCTAGATATTTTTGCGAAAAAGTGAAAAGTAACTTAACAACATTTCAGTTATGGAAGTATACACGATCGATTATTTTTATGGATAAACCAACTTCACGAGTATGGCCTTGCAGTAATTATTAAAAAAATTTATATTATCTCCCACTTTTGTTCTGTAATATGAGAAAGAATTGTCTGTTGCTACAAATACTGAGGTCACTGTTGCTTAATCAATATTTTTTCTCCCCCCTCCCGGCCTCCCTCCCTCCATTTCTTCAGTAGTCTTTTTAACAATGCCTAAATAACTCCCTAATGTACTTACTAATGTCATTGTTATTAAAAAGAAATGACGGCTTTTGTTTTAAGTAGAAGCTAGTTTTTAATCTCGTTACATATCTATAATTGGAATCTCTTAATTAAATTGACAAAATTGTAAACATTAGGAATGAGAAAATTTTGGAAACAGCGTATAATTTGGAATAAGAAAACCATCTATCCACTTTTAAATTTATCCTTTTTAAAATCTCGTATGGAAATAATCTTTGCATCGACGGATATATGTTTTTGCACTTTCCGAAAATAAACGCTAGATTCCGTAGTTCAAAAACGCGAAAAATTAAAATTTTTAAGTACAATGTAGCCAATATTATTACTTCGTTTATAAAAGCGACGTTACTTTTGAAGAGAGGAAAAAAAAAGGCTAGTTATTGAGGAAATGTCTATTTATATTAAAATGGCCATGTATCGCTAATCGTCTGAGACTAATTCCAATGCTTCTATCGACTAATCTTGAAGTTAGCTATTTTCTCTCAAAATTATGACGCATAACAAAAAAATTATTGCAAAAATGTAGAATATTTCCGAATTAGTATAAAAATGACATTCTACATTCATGGATAATTAAATTTGAAATCCTAAAATACAAAACCCCCAGTATCCAATCATTGTCATAATTACATCACGAAACTAACATTTTAGGAAGAAATTTGTACAACATTAGGACGTTATGAAGAGGAAAAAAAAAAAAAAAAAACATAAGTAGTGTAGTTGAATGTTTTACATGTCAGTAATTACTGTGGCAGAAATTTGTATTAAACGAAAAACGTTTTGTTTAACAGCTTGTAGCATTTCATATATTAGTCATCTGCATGCATACAAAAATCCGGTCTTGAGGATCGTTAACATTTTGCGATGGTGAGTTGTATACTTAAAATTGTGCACCAGTCTGAAATTTTTCAACAAAAATTTCACGCGGACAGGCGATACTTGAATCACGCAAATGGACTAAAGGCAAAAATCATGTACAAATTCACTAAAGCTCGTTCCCACCGGTGTGAGGCTTTAAGCGTAAAAGCTTTGACCAATCACTAGCCTCCCCCACGTTCGCCTGAAACCGGTTTGAAAATGCACCGCTTCGAGTTGACCAACTTTCAACTCGAAGCGGAACTCACTAGGCGTAATGCTATTTCTGACATTTCACTGTGAAGGGGTCGAAAAAGTTTTCTTGCCTGCCGCGTGAATCTTCAACGCCTCACGCCTCGGTAAGAACAAGCCTTAAATGTGGTTATCGTATACCCGTACAAAACCAACCATCTCACAGTACTTATTCTAACTATAACTAGTTATGGTTCAAGTCCGTTTCAGTTCCTGCTGTCTGATAAGCTTTCCCGACCGTCAATTTATGTTTCTTGATGAAGTGCAAATGTGGTATACTCTCACTGTTTTACCATTCTAGACAATTACAGATTTAATTGAAAAATTTTTAGCAATATGATATCATTAGTGATGTACTAACGTTGATCGGATAGTGAGGTTTACATTGCGAAACTTCTTATTGAGTTACAGACGCATATAGAGTGTTTATTTTATGCTAAATCCGTGACACTCCACACTTTTGCAATTAACTTTTATTTACTATTTGTCATAGTTTTGTTTAGTTTGTTTTAGTCATAGTTGACATAAAAACAAACTACTTTCAAGATTTGCCATTAGAACGGTCAATTTTAGTTGATAGCGGGTCATTTTAAGTAGATATTGCTTCCACTTTTTTAGATATCTTCGTTCGAGGATAATTTTTGCTGTCAAAGAGATAGATATATACCTGCATATACTTATAGAATGGAATTTAACATTTGCAAAAACCTCATTCTTCATTAGCACAATGTGTTTTCGCTAACAATTGTGGATAAAGTTTACTAGTGTCAATTATCAAGAAGATTATAAATTAGTTTCATGCTCTGCAGATGTTCTTAGTTATATTTTTTGCAGGATATTTTTTGGATACTTTTTTTAGAAATACTTTCGCAGAAATTATTAGTTCTGGGGAAAAAAAGCTACATGTTAATTAATCCAATAACACCAGTGGAGAACATCAGTAACCGCAAAATTCAAATTTATCCAGAATTCATATTTGTCCCTCTTTTATAATACGAATGTAAATGTATGCCAACATTATAAAAATAAGTTTCATTTTCAGTGTACTTTATGCACGCGTCATGTTTAATTTTTTTATATAAAAAGTTACGGCATTTTGGCACAATGTATTAGGTCTTGATCCGCCCAAACTTTGTGGTACAGTCAGTGCGACCTTTAATCCAAAATTTGGGAGACCTATATTTAAAATAGTTAAACATTAAGAATTTTCGTCTTCATTAAATTTTAGGAAGATATGCAGGAGAGACTAGAAGTATATTTTAAATCAAAACATTCTCTGTCATGTCATATACTTTTCGTAAAATGATTGTCTATCAATGCTGTAAATGTTATATTCCAAAACAAGACCAAAGAATTGTTTATAAAAAATTAAATTGTTTAAAGTGTAATTTCTCATTCACTTCTTAACCTTGTCTAACACTCAAAGATATAGGACTCTATTTTTACCTGTCTTGCACATATCCCTTTCCATTTCTAAATCTTCCAGTAGATGGCTCTCAGAAGGACTTAAAGGACTCTTCAGATTTGTAGACCATTCAGATGCAGCTATGTCTGAATGGATAAAGGAAAGAATGACCTATCTGGAGCACCATCTTTGAGAAGAATTGCATCATCTTCTAATTCTTCAAGATCAATATTGAAATGAAAGTGTTCAGGTTTCTTACGTGACTCACTAGCATTATCAAAACAATTTGAGCTTTCACTACCGAAACCAGATGTCCCGATAGAATCTGATCGTTTGTATGAATCAACGTTGAACGAAAGAGGGTGAAGAGAGGAAGCTTTGGGTTGAAAATCAGATCCTCTGAACACTAAGTAGGATTCTGTTTGTTCTTTTTTCAAGACTAATTCCTCGGATCGAATCATAGAAATATTAGAAATGTGCTTTTTGCTGCACTCACTTTGAAGTTTTTTCGTTTCATTTTGTTGCAATAAATTTGAATTTGCTTTTTGTTTGCTTTTAAAGAACTCAGCACCTTTAGACGATGAATAAGATTGATGAGAAAGTGTCTGGAGAGAGAAACGTTCTTCTTTGTTAGATGAGTAAATTGACCGATACTTTTCAACAGAAAACTGAGTAGATGGATCTCCATGTTTTTCATCACTATTACCATAAGCTATTTTTTGCCTCGCACTTCCAATAGCTTTTAGATCAATTCTCCGGTGGAGATTTCGAAATCAGCCCATCACACTTGATTTCTTTTTAACTGGTGATAAAACTTTCGGAGCTGTTGTGACATTCATTTCTTTCGGCTTCCGTGTCTCATCTATGTCTCGAAGCCAATCTCCATAACAACTTTTACTTCGGAACTGCTTAAAATCAGGTGCTCGGGGATGATTCTCTTCTGCAGTGCTCTGCGGAACATCGAAGCTTAATTTAGCAAGGGCGGTTGTTGGGGACTGATCGCCACTTTTGGGCGGGATGAAAATGTTTGAAGCTTCATTATTTTGAGAGCTAATGTTTAGTGATAATTTGGATGTCCTCATATCTGTCCTGCACACTCGTTTTTGACTACACAATGGTGGAGCGGATTTCACTTCTTGCCTCGTGTCAAGAACATTTTCTCTCCTCAACTGCTTTTCGTACTCCAAAAGTTGCCCGAGGAAGTTGAAATTTGGAGAGATGGTTGGACGTTTTGATTTTACATACCTGAAAAATTAATAGATAAGCATATGAGTGCAATTCATTTAAAATGACATTATTTTGTCTTCAGCTCAAAACAAAATAAAATATATAACCGTTTGGGAAAGCTCAGATCATCATACTGAATTCCTGTTTTAATAATTTTTACATTGCATTAATTTGGTTCAAATAGATAAAAAATATTAAAAATTAAGAACTACTACACAAAAAGTTAAGAAGATTTAATTTCAATTTATAATTTTCTCTTTTTACCAGTTCATCGATTGCATTTTTTATGTCAATTTCAATGTTTCTGATTAATAAAAGCTAAACCGTTTAGACTTCTTGCCCTGTTTCTCGAATAGATTTCAGTCTTTGTAACGTTGAAAAGATCTTTCATTCACGCACAATGTTACAGGGTAAGTATTTTTAATATTGATATTGTTTCTCGCTCTACGTCATTTTGTGAACACGAGAGCTAAACAGGCAGTATTTTTAATAAGAATTATATATTCCTGCTGCATTCTCCTAATGCTTCAATTGCGTTTTTACATACTGCAGTTTTGTAGCATTTATGGAACTACAATTTTAATTCACTTTCTAAAAATGCAGATACTAGTTGAAATATTATAAAAATTTACAGAAATCTATAAAGTCATGTAATTTCGTTTCTGCCAATTTATCGGTACTTGGAAAAATATCATTAAAATTTATTAATATAGTTTTGTGATTAATTAACCTCTCCGTCAATTGAATCAACAATTTAACTAAAAATGATGTAAAAAATTGTTTAAAAAAAATAATAATGATCTATCAATTCGGCAAATATATTAAGGTAATTCCTGTTTTTTATTTATTTATTTCTTTAAATTAACAACAGTAAAGAAAATTTATCTCAATCTTAATTATCCCTAATACCAGTAAAAAAAATTTTTTTAATTAATTCTATATGCTAAGAATTCGAAATTCAATTTGATGAATAACGCTATCAATAGAATTTAATACAGCATAAACTTCACTATCAAATTTATGTAACAACTTGCACAGAGGAAATGTATACCCGAACAATAAATATAACAGTAATCCGACTGTAAAAATTAAAAAAAAAAAAACTTATCAAAATAAAAACATTTTATTTAACATTAAATACTTTTTTTCATTTTTCTTGAGAATATTTAACCTTAACGAAATTTTCAAATACGATTAAAATTATAAATACAGTACTGACCAGGAAGAAGTGATATTTATTGGACAAATATATTATACTGGAAATAACAAGTGATTAAATTTTCAAGAAATCTGGGTACTGATTTCTCAGGATCTATGTACCCAAAACAACCACTTCTGGCAGTAATAACAGCACATATACGCCTGGGTATTAAGTCAAAATTGCATGGCATGTACAGGTACAGATGCCCATGCAGCTTCAACCCGATGCCACAGCTCATCATCGTATTCGACGAACCAGTCGCTCGGCAACCATGTACCAGACATTTTCTATTGGCGAGAGATCTGGTGAACGTGCAGGCCAGGGCAACAGCCGAACATTTTCCGTATCAAGGAAGGTCCATACAATACCGGCAACATGCGGTCGTGCATTATCCTACTGAAACGTAGGGTTTCGCAGGGCTCGATTAAAAGGTAGAGCCACGGGTCGTAACACACCAGAAATGTAACGCGCACTGTTCAAAGTGCCGTCAATGCGAACAAGAGGTGACCGAGACGTGTATCCAATAGCTCCCCATACCATGACGCCAGGTGATGGGCCAGCCACGCTGCCAATGTGCGTTCACCACGATGCCGCCAAACATGAATGCGACCATCTTGATGCTGTAAAAAGAACCTGGATTCATCTGAAAAAATGACGTCTCGCCATTCGTGCGCCCAGGTTCGTCGTTGATCACACCATTGAAGACGTTCCTGTCTGTGATGGTCAAGGGTAGCCGTAGCCATGGTCTCCGAGTTGAGAGTCCATGCGGCTGCAAACGTCGTCGAATTGTTTGTGCAGAAACTTGTCTTGCAAACGACCCCAATTCCTGACTCAATGGGTCGTGCAGCCACTTCACAATACCTAAGGCCATGCGGGTAACATACCTGTCTTCTCGGCTGCTAGTGATAGGGGGTCGTTGAGATCGAGTACGGCCTTTAGTGTTACCGTCTTGAACCATCGATTCCATATTCTGCTAACAGTCATTGATCTCGACCGACGCGAGCAGCAGCAATATTGTGATACGATAAACCGCAATCCCGGTGCGCTACAATTCGATCTTTATCGAAGTCAGAAACGTGCTGGTACGTATTTCTGCTTCTTACACGAGGCACCACAATAACTTTTAACCAGGCAACAACGTTCAAATGCAATTTGTGTATGAGAAACCGACTGAACAATTTACACATTGTAGGTGTCGCTACCGGCGCCTGCTTTACCCGAATGCGCTGAAAAGCTAAGCATTTGCATATCACAGCACCTTATACCTGTTGTTTAAATTTCACGTCTATAGCATGTCGCCTTCTTGGTGTAGCGTATTTAAAAATTAATGTGTATTTTAATGTAGAATTTAGAATTATTTCTCATGGTGTAATTCAAAGATCACGGCGCACGAAATAACAATGAAATTAATAACAGGATGCAATCTACTTATAAAACACATAAGTTTTCATAACGTGTAGGAGATTATATATTTGTAATTCTTAGTTTTCAGTAGCAGATGTGAAAGGATTATAAGTGGCGATTATTAGAAAAGAGATTTAACTAACAAAGACTTAACTAAATATATTACTTACTTTGACGATGAGAATATTGTGGGAAATTTCACAATATAATAACGAAAAATTAAAAAAAAAAAAAAAGAGCACGTCATGGAATAAGATCGAAGAAATGACCATATGTCATAAAATAAAGACCTGCGAATTGTTGAATTCAAAATAGGGATTTTGGCGATCCTCTTACATATAAGGTCTTGGGGGAGTTCAAGCCCGCCAACCTTGATACATACACATAACATTGTCAAAATTTTCAGATAAAGAATATTGTGGTATATTTCTGTCATTAATAATAAATTATTAATATTCATCATTTGAATTTCTTTCGGAAGACTGCTCTATTAGATGATCTTCAAATTAATGAAATGAAACGTTTCTGTTTATGAGAATTGCATCGAAATATATTCAAAGTAAAGTGAATAATATAAAAACACAATCCATTAATTGTACTATTTCAAACAGAATATACATGATTGTTTATCAATTCATATTTGTTATTAAAATTATTCATAACTAATAAATCACTCTTAGTTGCAATACTATTTCTCAATTATGAAATTTATAAAATGAATACAAGTTTTCAATTTAACTAGAATTTGACGATTAAGAGTTCATATCATAAAAATAGGTTTTTAGTTGAAAGCAAATGTATTCTACCTAAATGAATAAATTCATCTATAAAACAATTTAATAGATGAATAAAAATGTTTAACTTCTATTTTGAATGTGGTATTTAATTTGTTCCTACCTATATCCATCATCAGAAGAAAGACGCAGATGTTGCATTACATAGGCGATGGCAACTGTAGGCGATCGAGAAATGCCCGCGAGGCAATGAACTAGAACACAACCATTTCCTTGTCGTACTTTATCTAAAATGAAAGATTCATCCATTGGTAACAACTTCGTATATGAAGATAAAAGTATCAAAGCAACTTCTAATACCATTGTTTACAATAAGAGAATACATTTATTGTAAAAAAACTAGACGAAATGAGTACTAGAGTACTGTTTATTTATTAAATGTATAAATTTTTATACTTATACAAATTTAAGTCACTTTGTTATCACGTGCAAAAGTGTATAAAGAAGCAGAAGTAAAATCCAAAAATAATATGAAATCATCTATTAGATTAATTTCTAATAAAAGAAAAAAAAATGCAAATAAAAACTTTAATGGTGCAACTGGCATACAAATGATCTGCATTAAAATAATTTTTGAAAAAAAAATGGAATGGATTTTCGCAAAAAGATTGCTGAAATTATATGATGTAACACTTTTCCCTTCATGTACAGAAGTAAGTTATATCTTGTAAAATACTCTTATGTAAAGCTATATTTACATCAAGTCGGTTCGAAGTGCACATTATCCAGAAAGAATGACTTACCTAGAAAATGAAAAGCTTTCGGAAAATAGGGCAGCAATTTTTCACTGTAGGTATCACTTACAGGAATACGCATAAAGTGACTTTCTGGGATGAAATCCGGCTGGGGGCAGGACGTACTCACATTCAATACATAGGTGATACTATGATCCTTAAAGACAAAAACAACATGTTATGCTACAACTATAAACAACTCATAAAAAAATACAACTGTTTCTCTTAAGTTAATTAATATTGCGACAAAGAACATAGTATATATTTTTATATATGCATGATATCTTTTACTGTGTGTATAACACCTTGTTCAGAGCCTCTTCAATGCAATCAACTGCATGCCGTTTGCATACCTACCTTACGACATGCTAGAACAAATAGATTCTCTTTATACATAGTGCATTTCTGTAGTGGCAAGAATTTTAATTGAATGATGTACCAGAGGAGATAATACATCATCCTAAAGAAGTGGCTTACTTGATTAAAAATTCAGTAAAAGTTCAGCAAAGCGATTCAAAGTGTTATCCTAATATTCGAGGATGCCTCTCGAGAAAAGATAAGAAATGCACAATATTATAATTAATTTTCAATGGATTTTCAATTTCAGATGAATACACACTATTTAGTAGTAGGGCCAAAATATTGCCAAATTCAATTCTCCGTAAACCTTAAAAGGCGATTTTGAACAAAATATAAATTTTTCATTTCTTGAATGCCTTTAAAATGTTTATAATTTATTTCTATCTTTCGTAGAACCAGAAATATGGCTACTTAAACCTTTCTTGAATTTTAAGTTAATTATTATAAAAAATTACCAACGTTTAATATTTTTAAAATATCGGCTGGTAAAATTGTCAGTGATAATTATGGAGAATAACATTTTTGCGGTATTCCAAATGTTAATGATAATATATCTAAGTTTAGTTCTGTGTTAGCTTTGAAAATACATTTATATTATGTAATATTTATTATTTAATAATTCAATAAAATAAAATAAATTATTTAAAATAAAAGTAGAATATTTTTTGTAGAAGCGCCACTTACAGTTTGGCATAAAGATAATCGGACATGCTTGTTAGACACTTTATCAGTAGTTTCCATGGTTTGTTTGGCTTGTCGGTCTACGGTCATTTTGTGCACACGAGGGCTAAACAGACCGGGACCTACTATTTAAAATGGTTTCCGAACTACTTACAAACATCCATGCCACCGCTAGGCTTGATACCCAAGGCGAGAGCGTTAGTTTTCATGGACATCCGATTTCTGATTAATTCCTTTTTCAAACTTTTGCATATCCCTCAACTTCCACTGGGGCTTTATTCTAACACTTATTCGTGTTTCGTGTAAAGTGAAAACAAATAATTTTAATCCAAAATTCCATTGGAAGAACAGCACTTACTCTGAGGAGCTCCCTTATCCACGGCATCGAACTGTGAGCCTAGGTAGAGGAAGGGCAAGATGCGCGTGGGGCCCTGGTTGGCGATGGGGAGGCAGGGCTGGGACAAAGACGTGAGGGCAGGGCACTTCCGGGTTTTGTCTTCGCACAGGCCAGGATACTGCCTGTGGAATTCCACAAAGCCACCTAGTTCAAAGAACATGCGAATTAGATACAACCACTGCATAAAATCACATTGATCAACAATTATTTTATTTCATGTACTAGATGTTTTTAAATATTATTGATTTCTAAAAGACTTTGATATTATTTTTAATTCATTCGTACCTCCTCTTCTATTCATAAAACTTTCAATGAGAGAACTTATAGAGGGGGAATTCCAAATAAAAGTTGAATTTAAGTTTTATAATGGCATTTAAGTGAAAAATTTACCTGCTAGTAAATTTACGCAACGGAAAACAAGTTGGAGTTTCTTGAGAAGGATGACTATGAAGCTATCCACGGATAAGTTTTTCCACATTTTCAGTCGCCTGATCGTATACGACAACTTCGAGATCTTCATTCACGTCACAGTGACACGTGTGTATCAGCAATTCTGTCACAGACAGCTGTAGAAAAGGAACTTTTAAAGAATTTTACAAATAAATTCAATTTCTGTAATATTTTTATTAATAATGCTTCAAATGAAATGCATATGTGATACAGTATAGGGTAGTTCTCCACTCCTTTCCTCTGGTCTTGCACAACACATGGTAACATTTTATTTTAAACCCTCTTCCTATTTTTGTATTACTTTTAATGATGTATCGTACTGATGATCGTTAATGATGTAATGAGCTTTACATGGTGTATCGTTTAATTAATAATCTTAACTGAACTTGAATAGTTTAACTGGCAAAAATTGGCGTTGACTTTTATTTTAAGATCCAGAGGTGCGCATTTCTTGAAAAAGCTAGCCTCATGAAATCAATTTGTTGGTTCCATGTCTTTATTTAAAAGTGCTTTCCTTAGAGTAGCTTTGCGTGTATATATTTTATATCAAAACTAAAGGAGATAAATACAAAGTCATAATGCATAAAGGCAAATAGCTGTTGTTACATCAGGCAAAGACAATATACAGAGGTTATAATTAAACTAACATAAATCGATACCTCCGTAGCTCGATCGAACAGCAAGAATAGAATGAAATTTGGCAGGCGTTGTAGTACACCAACTAAAGTCCGGGATCCCACCAAAATAATCCTTAAACTTGAGATATCCCCCACAACACAAGATATATTTTTGGTTTAGAAAGCGAGTACATCGAATGTGAATTTCAAAATCTTCGTTAAAGGTAACGTTCCATTTCAGAGCTTAAATTCATTGGTATGTCCATTATAAGTCTTAAAACATTGCAAAATAAAACCTTTTTTTTTATTTGAGGCATCCATGTCTCTGTTAGTTCTCCAACCAACTTTCGTACCATTCCGGTTATTAGATCGAGCTACAGATTGCTCTGAGTAGTGTCAGTTTCAATTGGACCCTCGAACAATGCCATGTTTCACCTTGTGCTTCCCCTTAGCTAGAGGAGATTTTGTTCTCAACCCTTTGTCATCAATAAATAACCTAATAGTTTGTTGAGATTATTTTATCATTGCAATTAATTAATTTTATTGAAATATAGTAGTAACCAAGTACGAATATTAAATTTTTTTTCATTGCAAAACAATACCCACAGACAACAGTAATCAGTATTAGAATGTATACTAATTCATCGACAGAAAAGAGCCGATTTTTGTAAGGGTTTTTAATGAGCGTTAGGTTGAGTTCGAGTCCTTGTCACTGTTACACAATTAAAAAATAAATCATAATGCTTTGTTGAAAACAGGGAAAGAAAAAAGGTTTTATCGAAAGTGAAACTAAACGATAGGTGTGGTAGCGACTATTTTAAGGCTGAATTTTTTGTAAACATCCCTTTACTTTAAAAATATATATATATTTGGGAGTTTTTGGCGTACGGTCAAAACTCAGCACCAAAATATTCAGCATAAACTAGAGCGTAACATATTATTATTATTATTTTTTTAAATTGAAATTTTTAAGTTCAACACCATTTAAGGGATCTCATACGTGTTAAAAATAAAGCGAGAAATTAATTGGGAAAACATGCAACTTTATGGTTATATTCTTCAGGCAGTCCAAAACGCAGACAGTATCCGAGAACTTTGAAGTATGCGCGATTCGTCGGTCATCGAAGGACGTGCAAATTATTATCACTGAAGCATATATGGAAAATATAGGCATTAGTATCGCCCATTGTAAGCAGTTTTAAAAGGTATAACATAGAACCTAATTTAAATATTAAAATTGTGTTTCTCTCTAAGCTTTTATAAAGGCAACCATAAGAGCATATAATCAAATTTGACGGTGAAAAAATTGTGGCTCCACAAGATTTCGAATTAATAAATCGTACTAGTGTTGGAAGAAATCAGGTCACAATTAGCGAACTTGAAGCCGGCGGATGTAAAAGGATGAACTGACTAACAACAACTATTACAGCAGCTTCACCATGCCACTAAACGAGATGAAATATATCTTGTGTTCATAGTTTTTACGGATCGTATTAAAACATCAAAAACTCTGGCTGAAGAATTATAGTGAGTAGCACAATAATTTGTGTCAGCACGCAACCATATGACAACATCTGTAGCAGAGACATTTTTTTTAAAATGTTCATTGCTACGACTACAAGGTTACCATGTGCAATGGTGCTAAGAGTAATGTCATCATGCCGGTAACATTGTAGTTGTAATGCAATGTGGCTGTAAGTTTCCATAGCTTCCTTGAAGCCATTTTTTTTATCAGGGCAACATCAGATTGTATGCGGCACACAACGTCCATCAGTTTTTTAATATTCACCGGACTTTATTACTTCCAGGGCACACCCATTCGCCAGATTTATCGCTACACGACTGGCACACTGGAGGACACTCGCAATTACACTAGATGAACTTTAATGACATATGGAAGTAGCATATTCCTAACATAGTATATGCAAAGCATCTTTCTTTCAAAGTCAAGATATGTAGCAGTTCATAGTGACAATATAAACTACTGATTTCTTTTCACATTCCGCAAGTTGAACAGAGCTGTAATTTCAATAACTTCAACCTTAATCCATATTTATGTTATTTATGTATTATTTACGTAAAAAATTATAGCTTCCATATTTTTTATTTTCCGTAGTGTTATGTTTTGGATATTGAACAGTGCATTAAAAATACAAGGTGAAAAAAGAGACTGGTGGTTTTCAAAAAGAAATAACAAGTAAGCGGTCACGGTTAAAAAACTGGTACCCCAGCGAGTTCCTGATAATCAATTTAATAGAATTAATAGCACAATAAAAATAAATACATTTACCAAATAATAAATTCTAATATTTATAAAGACATTTATATATTTATTATAATTTTATTAAGTAATCTAATCTAATTAAATTTATGCTCTTCATATATATATATGCATAAATGTAATGTGGTCTGTTATTTTTCCCTTAGATGGTGGTTCCACAAATGATCACTTTCAGATTTTATAGAATATACATCGAGTCCTTTATTTACACAAATGAAGTAGCTTATAATCTGCATTGATCATTCCTCATAATGTTCAACTAAGTAAAGAATGAAGTATCGACTTAAAATTATTATTAAATTCAACTGACCTACACGCCAATTGATGATCTCAATTTTTTCAGACGCTCAGCAATAACTGGACCTCTATCTCTGTCCACACAGACCTCAGTCTCAATACTTCACATCTGCCCAAATTTCTTTATATTTTCCCTACTGTTGCAGCCCTCTACTTTTTTTTTTTTTCTTTTCTTTTTCTGTAAGGAACAGAGAAGAATGACCTTTCCGTCTCTCTTTCAGAAATCACCCTTTCTGCGTTGAAACTTCTAGAAACGTGACATACCTTACACACACACACACACACACACACACACACACATATAATATTCCAAACATAACTTACTTTATCTTGTTGTAAACGTCTTTTAACGATTTTTGAACAACAAACATTTACAGATGCAGCAATATGACAAGTGTTATGTTCAATAAAGGATCGACTGTCAATGATCAAAACCTGTTTAAAAAGAAACAAAGAGAATATATTTCAAAGTTTAAATGTAGGAGAAATTTTAAAATAGTTAATAAGTTCAGAAAAATCAGTTTTATGATCCTGGAAAAATCCTATTTTTTGTTTGTTTCAACATTAGTGTTATTTACTTATTATTTTTTTGCAAATGAGACGTTAGACAACCTTAAGTCCTCTTCAAGAGACTTTCATTTAACTCATTTGCAACATAAACCTTATACAGATTCCAAATATATGCATCCAGCATATACATTGCTTATGGTGTATTGTTGATTCAAAAGTATATATAAAACCGATTCTAGTGATAATTACAATTTTCCAAATCATCTCTTAGTTTGAGCGTTAATGGATTGCAGTTTTTCGAAGGAGAAACTTGATGGACGATTTCCATCAACCAATTAAGGGTCACAAAAATATTACATGGAAGTGTTCTGTGACAACGAGCTTGTCTGTTGTATAGGTGTGTGATTGTTTTCTGATTTTCCTCACATGTTATACAAATGTAAGCCAATTTTTCTTAGGAAGAATTCCAGGAAGTCATTCCTTTATCTCCTATGTATGTAGTGCACTAGGCACTCTCAAGTGTATCATTAGTAAAGTTCAGTCATATGTGCAGTAACAATGACGAATGTCCTGAAAATTGTCTGGCATTAAATACTACAATTTAAGAACAATAAGGATTCCATGTGGTCAATATTGTTTTTACATAATATCGTAACTAATGAATATAACCAAAATAAAAAATAAAGAAATAATATATAATCATAATGAATAAAACTATGGAAAATATTTCAAAGCAATATTTCAAAACAAACGAATTCTGGCAATGAAATCATACTTATAAGTCCCGTTTCTGTGAGGAGTTGGACAATTTTATACAAATGTTACGTTTCTCAAATGGTATTTTCTTACATATTTTCTTTTTGCTTATTTATACTAAATTAATAACACGACTTGTTTACAAAGTTACAGTAGTGTATTTAAAAAAACGTATTTTCTATGCTATTACTTTTCTATTCATAGATACAAATTATCCTGTTGATACAAATGCATTTCTAACGAGTGTAAAAGTTTAAATTATATTAATCAAATCAACATTTAAATAACAAACGAATAACTAGATTATTAGAATCAATGTCTAATCAAAAGTGAATGCATCCGATTTAAGTGAATAATTAATTAATTAATCAATAATTGAGAAACAGGTAGCAAGTCCCAGACTTACGTGTTCCATCCTGTTCCTGATGACCGACGCCAGCTGATGAACACTCACAACGCTCACAGGACAGGACATCGCGTTGATTCCTTGAGGAGTGATGCCGCATTGGATCGGGCCGATCACATCTTGAATCACCTAAAACACAGATCGTCATCACAACTGATTTGGATTCACTAAGAAAATCATTAGACGTCGGATTTGAATAAAGATAATCCAAATACTTTGGTTAAGGAATCGGCTTACGGCATTGTTGTAAAAGCTTTCAGAAACCAGGAGTCTTGATGATGGTTGTGACAATGTGTGTAACGCATCTCGCATTGATAGTCAGGCTACTTGGTGGGAGTTTGCAGTGTTTTATTCCATACGACAAATAAATGTGGGGCAGTTATCCCTAAAAGTCCTCTCGAAAGGCACTTTTTTCCCCTATTCCCCTTCAGTGGGCTGTTCGTTTGATACATAAGTGGTACATAAGGCCCACCGATGTTAAACACACACACACAAATTCTTTGGTTCCCTTTATTCAATTGCGTCATCTTCTAGTTTTATCAGGAAGTCATTTAAAAAAAAAACCGAAATATTAATGACATATAAAATACATGTCTATCTTTCTACAGATATATAGAAGTTGCACAACAAATAATGTAGTGAAATTCGTGTTCTGTAGGTGAATTTCACATTCGTATTTTTTATTCAATAGCCACAGATTTGTTTCTTGAAGCGGTCGAGAAAGATAAATAAAAATAACTTCTACCGTATGTTTTTGCAGCATGCCTTTTGTTAGTAATTTACAAATTGATAAGTATTACGATGTTGAATTTTTAGTAAGACTTCCCTCGTTTTCAAAAGATTAATAATTTTTACTTTAAATATGTTTCTTTTCAGCATAATTTCTTAGATACAACGAGTGTAGAAACTACTCGTACAATGCAGATTTATAACAAAAAGCACATTTTTTTATTTTTATTTAACAGAGGTTGCATTTCAGAGAGAAATTATTAAAAATTCGAAAACTGTCCCACTTTACGAAATTTAAAGTAATTATCATAATATTTATAAATTTTTATTTAAAAAAAAAAAAAAAAAAACGACATAAAACAAATAAATTTTGAAGTATTTAATTGTCGTGATTTACGATCTGTTTAGAAATGAAACTGCAAATTACTTTACATGCCTTTCAGTTGATATACTGAAATTAAAATTACTCTCGCTTAAATTTAAATAAACCTCTGGTATAGGAATTAATGTTTTTAAAATATAGCTCTTAGAAATGGAAAGTTCAGAGATTTCTATTTCTAAAAGGAAACGAATTTTACAAGTTAGTAACATTAAATCCAATTTACTTTTTAAATATAGACCTCATACTACCCACAGAGTAGCAAAAAAAAAAAAAAAACATGTCCTCCTATTCAAAAGGAACGGAAAGTTGGGGCAAATATCTCCAGTCCTTTTTCTGTTTAGCCCTCGTGCACACAAGATCACCGTACAGCAAACCAGTCGTTTTTGTACTAGAATCACCGCTTGGCTTTTTTCCATGCACGCATTTATTTAGAAAAAAAGTAAAACACGCATTTATTTATAAACGTATAAATTATTAATTATAAATATGTTACGAAGAAATTCTGAAAATTCCGAGAAATGCCTTTTTTAATCATTTTGGAGTGAAAATATGACACAAAAAAAAATATATTAATAGAACAGAAACGCCAAATATTTAGAAAAATTAAATTTCTATTTATTTACAGCTATGACGTTGACAATCGTTGTATGATAATAAACCTTCGCGCCAACAGCAAAGGAACAGGAAAGATTGTTCGCCAAGCTATCATCGCATAGGTTAAAAACCAAAGTAAAAGTCATGTGAGGTGGATGATCACGTGAGGATTATGTTTGTCCAAAACTGGCAACCCCGATACGATCTATTATATTACTACTCTATAGTTCTACTACAAGTCGATTATTATAAGATTTGGTTCTTCTTCAACGTTGTTTAATCTAATGCGCACTGGTCGACCGTCACTTAGCTCTTATGATCGTCGATTCGTTGTTCATCAATTGGAAATTGGGGAATAGTGGTTCTAAAATTGCAGTACAGTTTCAAAATGCTGGAGTACATGTATCAATCAGTACATTGCGAATTGCATGCAGAGTTAGCTGATTTCCACAGTTGAGTTGTTAGAAGAAAAATTTTTGTCACCGAAAAAATCGTTAACGGTACTTAACTTTTGAAAAAAAAATCAATGCCATGGTTGTGAATTTTGAAAGGATTAAGGTCGACATCTAACAAACGTGATCTAAAAAAATTTATCTTCAAGAAGAATGGAATTCTATTTTGAATTGAAAATAAATCGAATCAATCAAATCGAATTTATGCCACGAAAACAACAAGCTATTATAAAAGATGACCCAGTGAAGTATTCATTTTAAATCCGTGATAAAATATTTAAATTGTTTATTTATCTAAGAGCGTAAAAAATACTAAAACTGGATTTTTTTTTTTTCATTTCTTGATTCCAAATATGTGAAAAGATTCATTTATTTTATCTGAAACAAAATCAAAAATACCCAAATAAATGTTTTCATGCATATTACTTAATATTGTTTAACATTTTTACTTCCATGATTTCAAATTTCGAGCTTTTTTTAATAAAGGTTGTACGAGTACTGTACGGATACTTTCTACGGTCATTGCAAGTCTTTTTACAATTGAAAAAAAATCGAGGATGAGTGCTCCTAAAAGTGCAGTACGGCTTCAAATGATAAAGTACATATACCAGTATGCATAGTGCGAAATGCAAGCAAAGAAGCCGATTTCCAAAGTTGAGTTGGTAGAAGAATTTTTTTCTTTTACCAAGAATAATAATAAACTGCAAATTAATATACTACTACATATACAAAAATAATAAAGTACACATTTAACCTTTGAAGATGGAAAAAAAAAAATCAATACCAAGGTTCTTGAATTTTGGAAAAACTTATGTTCTCAGAGAATTTTAGAACTGGATTTGTGAATCTTTTTCAAAAATATTCTGAATTCCACTTTGATGGAGTAATCAGGAGAGCAGATTCTTTTGAATCTTCCTTTGTTCAGTCGAGCATCAGGAACGTCGGATCCCTGAGCAGAAGAGGAATTTTGCACTCGCTCGAAATGCGGATCAATAAATTTGAAAAGAATTATCTTACAAATGGAAAATTTAGAATTAAGGGCGCATTCGCTCCTAAAGTAATCCTTTCTTTCTGTCCATTACAGATCCATTTTGCTTATTTTAATTTGTAAACAATTTTTTTTTTTTTCACTCTCAAAGATTCTCTTGGCTATATTTATAGTGTTTTACACACTGATATTAAAAACAAAAATATTTTTTCCCATCAAGTATGAATTTTCTTACAGTTTTGGCATGCTGTTGAAAGTTGCCTTAGTAACATTTAACATTCAGTTTTATAATATTCAAAGTACCAAGAACCGATTGTAAATGGATGATGCACTAGAAAAGAAAAATAAACTGGAAAAAAATAGCGTTTTTGTAATTTATCAACGTAAAATGCTGGAATCGCATTCGGTTTTAATCCATCGAAATATAAAATTTAAATTAAATATCGAAAATATTCTTCAAAATCAGAGAAATAAATTTAAGTAAGTGGACGAACTATAACTAACTTCTTTCCAAATCTGATAATAATTTCAATTCTTTGATAATTGAGACAAACAGTGTAATTATCAAAATACTGTTAATTATTTCTAAAAACATGAATTTTCTTCTTGGCATTTGAACTAGAATATTGAGTACAGAACGAGTACAAAATAAGAATTATTTGTATTTAAGTACGATTCCTATACCTTTTGAGCACACATAATTGTACCAATAACTGTTTTGCTTAACAGCTAAATCTGATGGTAATTATGAAGCAGGAGACCTTTCATTTCTAAATTTTAATTTTTAGCTTTTTATTTTGACGACTTTTTAAAACTTGTTTTAAATCTTATACTAAATTTGGTGAAATTACATTTTGAAAATCTTCTTATTAATTAAGCTGTAGATATTTTAATATCGCAGAGGTACTCCGAAATTGATACGTTCATTGCCCTTGCCAAATACCTATTTCAGGAATCACTTTCCTTCAAAAAGTTTAACCAACACTTAACACATGAAGTGACATTATTACTATGTAGAATTACTTCGAGAGGTCAATATTTTATAGGGGAAGGAATTATTGGTCAAAAATCTTTTATATTTGATATCACTCTCATCCCCTTGAATAAATTTTATTACGATTTAGATAACACGTCATTTTAATACAGTTATCATATTACATTCATCGTTAATTTCTAAAACAACAATCCTTTTTAAACCCAGACTTGTAAGTATTGATTAAAATTTTATAAAATCATTTTATTATATTTATTTTCCAAAATTTAGATTATTAATTTAAAAAAATAATCAAAGAAAGAAATAGAAAAACTATTCAGAATAAACATACTTAAGGTCAACTCACCATGCCGAAATTCAAACACCTGTTGAGCAGCAGTTACAGACTATTATCTGGCGAACAATGCATCAATGCACACAGCCATCGTGTATTGATCCAAATGTTGTGTTGCGGATAAAGCGAAACCGCACCGGTGATTACTCGCTCGGTTGAAATCGAACAGAAGCCGCTCTTTTTCCACGCAATGTTTACCATCCCACAACATTCAACAGAGGATTTTTTTGATGCGAGACGGCAGTTAGTGCTTATCGGGAGTTACTGATAATAAATGTATACAACAGATAGCGACGATTACATAATTGCAGTGCAAATTTAGACTGCACAAGTTGGATGAGGCGTAAATGTGCAACTCGACAAACAATAAGAAAGTTTCTATACAGTAGTGAACGGTTCGAATGGATTTTTAGAAGTTGTTTATGTATGAAAAGGCACTTTTAAAGAAAAGTTAATTAAAATTTCATATTATTTTAAGGTTTAATTATTAAAACATAAAAATTCGAATTGAAGAACTCTATCTCTGCTATCTTCTTACAAAATAAATGAGCCGTTTCATCGCTTTCGTTACGATCGTTTTTATAACACACGAGACTTCCGGAAATTTTTAAGCTCCTTGTAGGTTTTTAAAGAATTGTATAACAAGGTAAAAAAAAAAAAAGCATTTCCACACAGACATTATTTTGCTAATATATGATTTTAGCATATACATTACATTATTATGCGCCATTTACATAAACAAAAACATCAAAATCACTTTCCTTGAAAAAAATAAATACAAACAGGCATTATTAACAAAAAAGAAGCCTTTCAAATACAAATGTTAAAATATTCACGAAAAAAAGTAATTGCACACGTAGCATTGTCCCTCTTTTCAAAACTGTTAAATAGGAACATTATAAATGTCACATTTTTTTTTTTTTAATATATCATAGTGCTCTACATAAACATAAAAAAATCAGTCAAAATGACTTTCTTTTCATCAAAAAAATAATACAAACAAGCATTACTTAAAAAAAACTTCCATATGTTAAAATATCTAGGATATCATACAAAATTCTAAATAATGTAATTGGCGTATTTTAAAAATATATATGCATCATAGTATCATAAGAACTTGAGAGTTGCAGTTTTATCAGTTTAAATTGTTATAATTTAAAAAAAAATAATTTTTTAATGAAATACGTAATAGATTTTAATTTCATAGTAATCGATCAAGTGAAGGAAAAAATGTATGGAAACTTCAATTTGAATTGTTCTGGTATTTGGTACATACTAGAGAAGAGACTGATAGCAAAAAAGAATCACTTCATGACAACAGATTAAAACACGGAAAAAAAAGTATCACACTTTATTTTTAGAAACAATTTAAAATATAAAAAGGCATTCAACACTTAAAGAAACACAGAAAAAGGCACAGAACATTTAAAGAAAAATATGTATATAATCGATTGGGCCGATATACAGGTTAACCATAAAATGTAGAATTTAATGTAAGAACAAAACGCATAACAACAATCTTAAAAAATAAAAACTATAGAATTAAAATCGATTTTCTTTGCTTGAAAAATATCATTTTCACTTTGAAATAAAAATCGTCTTTGCTTTCACCAGACGATCTTTTACAACAATTTTACATTATTTAATTATTAATTAAAAAATTAAATAAAAATTATGTATAAAAATGCCCGTGAAAGAAATTTAAAAAACCCGGTAAGAATAGGCCGTAAAAGAAATTTAAATAAAAATTGTGTATAAAAGATCGTGAAAGAAACTTAAAAAAATTTTTTAGTTTGATTAACTCTAAAAGCGTGTTTTTAAACTATAATATTTAAATGAGGTCCCAGTACGGAGGACTGGAACTATAGTTCGTACAATAATTTAATTGTGAGTAAAACAAAGGCTAAATGCGAATATGTCGAGCCAGCCAGGATTCGAACAGGGAATCTCCTGATCCGTAGTCAGGCGCGTTATCCGTTGTACCACTGTCCCACGTAGGTTTCAATGTCTTAGGTGCTTTCATTCTACACGGGTTAAATTGCTCTTCATAAGTTAAAAATAAAAATCACTAATCCTGGCGATCCTAATCATGATGAGATAATAAACTTATCAAAATATTTTATTGTCGTCGGTCCTTGATAAGTCTACAACGTTTAAATTAAATCTGATCGTCGCTTAAAGTAGGGCAAAAATCGAGCCCAAAGAGTCAGTTACAAACAAACAAACATAGAAACAAACAAACATACAGGTGAAACTAATAAAAGCGTATTAAAAACGAGAAGAATAGGTCGTAAAAGAAATTTAAATAAACCAGAAAGAAAATTTTAAAAATAACCAATAAGAAACTTTGAAAGGGATCAAAGGACACACACACAAAAAAAGATCAAAGAAACAAAAAAATTCTCTCTCGAAAACAATACCCATAGTTTTATAGGTAAAAGAAACATTTTGGAAATGTTCTGACTTAACCAATAAACAGAAAAGATTCGCCATGATAAGAAAGCCATCAGAGTTGACAGAAATGTTGAAATGAGAAGTCTATTTTCGGTTCACTAGGAAAAAGAAACGTGCGGTGAAAGGCCTACCTTTGAAATAAAAATATTTATATTCTCACTTCTACGATTTAAAAAATCAACTTTATTAAAAGCTCTGGTATGTGTGGGTAGCTTTCTGTAGGTATTATGAATGCTACATATTATAAAACATCTGTCCAAAATGTTACAATAGACAGAACTGGATCCATTTGAGAACGTGAGACATAATTTGAATGTAC
Organism: Caerostris extrusa; assembly: GCA_021605095.1. Lineage (NCBI taxonomy): Eukaryota > Metazoa > Arthropoda > Arachnida > Araneae > Araneidae > Caerostris > Caerostris extrusa. The sequence goes on from BPLR01005055.1 coordinate 75,409, forward strand.
AAGTGAGGAGAAGATACATTTCGAATAATCTTAAGCAAATTCTTTGGGATGGAGACAATGAGCGTAGAAATGACAATAAACATTAAGAGAATCAGTACCTAGTTAAGTTGCAATTAAGACAAAAATGTATGCATACAAAATACGAATACTACCATTATATTTCAGTGTATAAACTTCGCATTTTTAGAACTTTTCTAAAGCAAAATTATGGAGGTCGGCTTTTATATGGATGCGCTTCTATCGCAAAAGACGTAGGCACTTTTCCATTAGCGCAAGCGATAAATCACTAAATATCGTTCAATATTTATTTAACAAATGTCACATACAAATTATCACTTATGCCATCAGTATACGAGCTCTCTTGTATTTTTTTTTAAACAGAGCAATTAAAACTACTTAGTCTAAATGTTCGAGTCACAATACAATCTGGGGAGATACTGAAGAGATGTGATCTCAGACAGTCATGATTTGTTAACAGTCTAAAGCAGCAGCTTTTCTTGGGGCATCCGGAACATAAGTGGTGTCCTCGTTAAGAAACGCCCAGTTCTTGATTTTAGATGTCTCCGCTGCTTGTGATTTAAAGTAGTGTTTGAAATGATTCTTAGCAAGTAGGTTCGCGTCTTCGTTTCCCTCACTGTACCGGTACCCACTGGAAGGAGACTTTATGAGCTCTTTGAAAAGCAGACTGCATTCCAAAAGTTCCAAAAATGAACGGGACATCTGTGAAAGGCCTGAAGAGTTGATTTTGAATCAGAAAGATCTATTAAAAGCAGACTCTCTCAGTGAAAGTTGTTGAATCACAGTAGCGATTTCGCCATCGGAGGTAGGAGGGAATCACCCCACGGGAAAACAAAAATTAAAAAGCTTGCAATACACACCAGCCATAACACCAGGGTGTCTTAAATAGAGCCATCCGTGAAAATATGCAACCATTCATTTTCTGGAAAACGACTTTCAACAGTTTCTAGGACTATAAATTTCAAGTGTTCCCTTTTAACACTTTCATAGTAAGCTCAAAATGTATATAATCCTAAGGGCATATAGGTAAGAATAAAATAGAAGTCTTATGACAAAGTCCTAAATGTCTAGCGACCTTCAGAAATGACTGTATACAGCCATCCTGGGATGCAAGACAACAACTAAATGGAAACAATGTGCTAGCTTCAAATAGGGTTGCCAAATTTACAACTATCGCCATTGCCAACTATCGCCATTTACTTTTACAGAGATTTCATTGAAAATATTCCATTCATTTTATCTGTTTGGCAACATTTTCACTCACGGCTACTTTTTGAACGTAACAGGATTTTTTTTTTTCTCTCATTTCAGCTTATATACGGGTTTTGAAGCTTGGGTAAATTATTTGAAGACAAAACACACTCTATTCCGAAATATACGTTATATATTTTTTAATTTCGAATTTAATTTTTTTAATTTTAAATTTTTTAGAAAAGAAATTAAAATTGTTTAAAGAAAAATAATTTTTAAAAATTAATTAATTAATAATTAATAACAATTATAATTTCTTAAAAATAATTTTTCATTTTCTTTCAACAACTAAATTTTTGGAAAATTAAAATCTTAAATTTTTTTTAAAATTTAAAATTTTTTTTTGGACGTTAATTTTGGTAAGTTTCTGTTTTATATTTCAGATATTAAAAATATATTTTAATTCCAAATTCATTTGGGATAGTTTCTATAAGGGCAGGAAAATGATCAAGGTTTCTAAATACTGTTTTTCCGCCTGCTATATATAAAGATACATATATGTAATGCATTTCATGCGTTAAATGAATTCAGATCGTATCTCTCTGTAAGTGGTAAATGACATGGGGAGCAGATGTTTCGACTCAAATTCGTATAATTAGGTACAGATTGGGGATTCATTCAATTGCGTAGTCTCAAGAGAAGGGGTGATTTTGGGTGAGAAATTTTTTAGTAATGAAATGAAACCATGTTTTCACTGGACTCGTGCACTTGGGATTATTTTTTGTGGCATTTCAAAAAAGAAATTGTGGCTGGAAGTGTGTTATGCGACAACTATTGAGTCACCTAATGCGGCTTAAAGAGCAGTAAGACACCTTTTTGCATCGGAACTATTTAATCACCAAATTCAAATGTTGCCAGAGAGTGCATTTCTATTCAATTCATTAATTATCTAGTTACGAAGGAATGATTTATGAAATGCTGAACCTATCTTAAATAATTGTTTCAACAATTGACTGTTCAAAAATATGCAGGAATGAGAAGCAGACGCTGAAGGCCAATTCCATAAAATTAGCAATTTGTATTTCAGAAATGATTCTTATATTCAAACACATCAATACAGCTGACACAAATGCATTAGAAAGGACTCATCAACACACAAGAGTTTGCGAAAAAGCATAAACCAATCGCATTCGTAAAACCAGTTATTTTTAGGATATGCAATGGACGCGGAAGAAATATATTAAATATTCACATTAAAGGATTATACAGTTTCTCATAGCTCTAAGAGATATTTTATTATAAATATCTATTTTGAGGCTGCATCTCACAATATATATATATATACACATTTCTCACAGACTGAGTTATTGTTAACAATTACCCTCCCATTTGTTCCTAAACAATTTCCGAGATAAATGGGGCCTGAAATTGCACGAAATGGCGATTATCTAAAACAGGTTTAGAAATTATTATTATTTAAAAAAATTTTAGGAGGTATTTTTAAGATCTTTGTATAAAACTGTGTGCCTGTTTGTATTTCTTAAAACTTATAAACTATAACAGTCAGAAGTTCAATTTATTTTCTCAATTTATTATTTTTTTATATCTAGTGCGTAGCTACAAGTCATGAAAAATTTTAATTGGCTAGTTTTTTAATTAAATATAAACCTCTGAAAGGAAGAAATAGGATGGGCCCAAGCTATGTAATAACTATGTATTGCATTTTAAGTTGCATACGGGCAAACATCAAAAGTTAATTAAAAATAAAAAGAAAGGTGAGATATTCAACCACACAGAACAATTCTTGGTCACTACTGAGGAAGTTCAGTCAATATATAGAGGGCACTGCTGATGCACTGCTGATGCACTGCAGTAGTGTTGCCAAATATACGAAACAAAAGAAAAGCGGTTACAAACCTTATTTTCTTATTGTTGAATTTTTTTATCAAACAATTTAATTTAAAAATCGTCTGTAAAAGAGTTACGAATGAGAAATGATGCCACAGTGCTTATTCATAATTGAGATTTATAATTCCTATTTTAGCACATATTTTAATTTTTGATTTCCAATCACTATTAAGTTATTAGCAAAAATTCAAGTAGAAGAGAATATTTTTTTGTTCGCTTTTAGAAATTTTTTTTGAAGTTAAAATAATGGTAAATATATGAAATTATTGTGATTGTGTTCTTTTCTAATCTTTTGTTCGTATTAAATGTTCTTTTAAAGAGGCTTAAACTATTTTGCATACTAAATTTTTTATTTATATTAAAATTTTAATTTATTTTCACGCAATAATTGTTTGATTGCTTTGATGTCAATTTTTGAAACAGTTTTGACCAATTAGAAATGTACACAAGAAATGCTATTTTTAAATTTAAAAAAATCAAATGCCATTTGTGATGATGTTTTAGATGCATATTTTGCTTTAAAATAAAATGTATTATTTAGAAATAACATCGATGTTTTTGTGTAATTGATTAATATAAGGAAAAACTAAGCGTTTCGATCAGATGCTTAATATTTTATATCTGCATTGGAAAAAATATATATATATTATTGACCTCGGACGAAAGGGAGTTTTTACCTCTCATTTGTTCGTGTACTTTTAATCCCATGGTTTTTTATATTTTAATTTCATTGTAATCTTAAAACTACGCTCACTGTCGATAAAATGTCATTAACATAATGGTTAAACGTACGTTCCTTTGCAGTTTCGCTGATATTTTTCTTAAGTAAGATAAGCAAAGTAAAAAATACATCATGTCACTGAACCCTAGATCTGCTTGTAAGGAATACAATAAAATAGTGGTTTTTTTCAAAGGGTGCGCCCTAGAAGATTTCTGGGTGCGCCTTGTGGTATTCCGAGAAATATTTGCCCAGACATAAAAATAAATAGAGTTACACTTTCTTCTTCTTGTCAGTTTTACCATTCAAATACAGGTTTCTTTTACAAACAACTAATCATTCTGGTTGTTTTTTTTCCCACATAAAATACATTAAACTGTAGATCCCGGTCTGTTAAGCCCTCGTGTGTAGAAGATGACCGTGTAGCGAAAAACCAAACCAAATCAAACTCTCACATAAAAATTTCTAAAAAGCAATACTGCCACTAAAAAGCTGTGATTCTATATTCTGTTGGATGGCATTAATCATGATGCATCATTGGTTTACCAAAATATACACAAAAAATAATTATAAACTATTTCAGATAATAATTTTCTTAAATAATGAATGCAATATATTTTTTGATTTTGTGCTTACAGTACAAAAATGTGAAACACTTTTGAAGTAGCGTCATCAAAAAAGATGACTCTGAAGGAATATGATGAAATGGAAGTTTTTTTGCTAGTTTTTATTACATCTGTTTGTGATGATCAGCGAGTAAAACTACAAATGTTTATAACAAATTCAAGCCTGAAAAGATAACTGCACAGTAATGTCAGTGTGACTGTGAAAACTGTCAGAATATGGATGACGTATCTTTTTTGTATTCCAAAAAAAGGGGAATCACAGTATTTCGCAACAATATCGTTAGAATAGTAAAATGGCTCTAAAGTATCTTTAAATCCTTAGATTATTTATTATTCAGCTAAAAAGGAACAAATTCGACACAAAAATTATTATTTTAATACATTTTTTAACAACAACGTTCACGACACTTTTTACCTGTCATGCTGGAATAGTTCTGTAGCATATTTGTTGTATGATAAGCATATTTTCAAGGATTGTGAAGTAGGAGTCGGTTTAATAATCCGATTCTTTCAGTAAAATAACTTTTATTTTTGCTAATAATTAATGTTAAAAAGGCAATTCAATTCTATCCATCAATAATACAACCAGATGCAAAGACAGTGACCAGCATACAAAGTAAGTGTTGAGAGAGTTTTCTCAGCACTGAGCACAAAAAGCTATTTCAGACCAATAATGAAAGAAGGTCTCTTATAGAAGCTATTTGAATTTTAAGAACAAAAAAAGATTTCATGTATTACTAATAGAGCATCTTTGTGATTAAAATTTCTTTTGCTGTTTTCAGTTATTCTATAATACTTTTGCTATCTGTTAATTCGTACTGTGTTTATTATAGGATAACCTCCTTTTCGTAAGTAAAAGAATATCTTTCGTGCATCGTCGGTGAGTTCAGTTTACAATAGCAAAAAATATGTGCGTGTTGTAACTAGTTGTAGATACGATACTATAAATAAATGATATTTATTTTGCAAACTCTTTAAATCCATTAAAGATCATAATACATAAAATTATGGAAAGAGTCAACAGTCGGAATGTTTTTGGCCGACTCCTAACCCTTGATGATAAGTTTTAGAAATTCACAATTAAATTTATGCATTCACATAATCATCATTTCTCTACTACTGGCTAAAAGATGACAACCTTAATATCCCTTTCATTAAGCAGCCGTTGAGTATACCAGGAAGACATTGTAAATTTAGTAATAAATTGAATGCTGAAGAGTGTATATAACCCAGGGACAAAACACATTTTTAAAATAAGTAATACTTCCACAATTCAGACCTCTTCAAAAATCGTAACGAATTAAACACAAATTTATCAATTCTGCAGATATATGAATTCTATGCTGTATTGAAATGAAAACTGAAAGTTACGACAAATACTGGGCGAAAGTAGGAGCGTCGTGACTTGGTGGCAAATGCCATAGCTCGAATGCACGACAAAAATCTTAAAGTGAACGGCTCCATCGATACCAATTTTTAGAAATGCCGAACCATCGAACGCTGGATTAAAGAGCGCCTATTGTATAAAAACGTTCAACCACTTTATTGAGTGTTGAAATCTCAATGACTTGAAATACTTTTTCCTTTTATTCGATTTCTACAAAACAGATCACTTGATTATTTCTAGGGGGGGGAACATTTAAGATTTTTTTCCTTTCTTTTTTTTAATAATGTATATATATATATATACAGCGGATAAAAAAAAAGTATTGGCAATTGCCTATAAATGATCATATTTGCTAACAAAGTATGTTTACAAATTTTTATTTTCACATAGAGATTACAGAAGGAGAAAGACAAATATAACGAAATTTTCATTTAAATATTTTTTTAGTCAAAATCTACGAGAAAATCCAAAATTTACATGATAAAAAAAGTATTGACAAAATTATGAAATTGACAAAATTATGAGCGAAAACAAAATCAGTATATGTTTAGTACTTTGTATGCATACCTTCTGCATCTATAACAGCTTGTAATCTATTTCTCATAGAGGAAACTAAGGTCTTTGTTGTAATGTTGGGAATTTCGTGCCACTCTTGCAAGAGTAAACGTTTGAGGTCATCTTTACTTGAAATTTTATGTTTCTTGATTTCTAGATCCAGCAGGTGCCATAAATTTTCAATTGGATTGATGTCAGGCGATTGAAGTGGGGTTTTTAATTGGCGAGGAGCATTGTAGAGTAGCCATTCACGGGTGAGATTCGCTGTATGCTTGGGGTCATTGTCTTGTTGAAAAACGAATGATGTTCACAAGCCAAGATTTTGGGCACTGATTTTTAAGTTATGGCGCAAAATGTCAATGTATGTACATGCTGTCATAATACTATCAATAAAATGCAGGTTGCCAATTCCATTAGCTGCCATATAGCCCCAAACTAAGACGCTGCCTCCACCATGTTTTACAGTAGCAGTTAAATATTGCTTTTCCAATTCAGTATTTGGCCTCCTCCACACATATCGTCGTCCATCACTGCCGAAAATGTTAAACTTTGATTCGTCGGAAAAAAATAACTGTGTTCCAAAACTCTTCAGATAAATCAACGTGGGATTTTGCGAAATCTAACCTCTTTCTCCTATTTATTTCCGAGATGAATGGTTTCTTTCTAGCTGCCCTTCCATAATAACTTCTCTCGTGTAAAACATTCCAGTCTGTACGCTGAAAGTCTTTTTGAAGTGAAAGCAACATTTCTAGCTGTCTGGGGTGCACTTATTTTAGGTTTTTCTTAACCTTGTTAATAATGACACGTTCTTCTCTTGTAGAAAATATTCGAGGTCGTCCATTTCTAGTTTTATTTTCCGTTGATCCTGTTTCCTTGAACTTTTTACAACACTTCTGACAGTAAATAAACTTATATTGAACTGCACTCCTATAGCACGATAAGTTAAATCTTCATTTTTGAGCCTAATAATCGTGTTTTTAACACTAACGTCCAACCTTCGATTTCGAAGTCATTTTACTGCAGTAATCGCAAAATAATGCATAGACACTTTTGGAGTAGTTTTGCAGACTTTATACCAGTGGAGTTTCTTATCAGTCGAAACACGTGACTTCAATGTAACAAAATTTGCATGGCAGTTAAAACTTTGCCAATACTTTTTGACATGCAAATTTTCGTTTTTGAAAGAAAAATCGTAGAAAATGCAAATTAAAATAAATTTTTTACTATTTTTATATATCTAAGATGTCTTGTATTTAATTACGACAGCTAAAATTGCATAACATTTTATTTATTTGTCAATGTGAATAAATTAAGGCAATTGCCAATACTTTTTTACCCACTGTATATATATATATATATATATATATATATATATTTGAAAATCTGAGAAATAAAAGACAGAAAGAAAGAGCAAAAATAAACAAGAAAAACTCAACGATATTATTTTCTATAAAATATAATACTGAATTTACATTACTTAAAAATTACATTATTGTAACTACATTAGAATTGCTAAGAATGCAAAAGCAGTGAATACCCAGATTTTTTTTCTCCATCGGAAGTTAGGTTAGTTATTAATTTAAATATCACAATCTGCACATCTGCGTTTATTTAATACGTTATTATTAATCGAAGAAGAAAAGAAATAAGACTGGAATGATACAACATTTTTTTAGAAATGCAAACAATTTCTTTGTCATTCAATTCATATTAATGTGTCAAAAATTATCTTGTAGTTCTTTTCGCATGTGATAAAAGAACAAAATAAAGTCATAAATACTATTTTTCAACCTTAAAAATAATTATTATTACAGATTAATTAATTAATTAATGATTAATAATAATAATTACAGTTAATTTCAGAATAAAAACCACACCAAATGAATCAATAAAGTTAAATTCCTTCTAACTTTCATTTACTTAATTTAGCCATCATTTTTTTTACATTATTCTTTTTAAATTTTCCCCTTAAAAAAAAAAAAAAAAATTCCAAATACCTTTTTCCGTAAACCCAGTTATATCAGTACCAGAAATATGGCCACAAAAATTAATTTCCATGGAAGAATTAATTTTAGAGTCAATCAAGAATGCAATTATAAATGTTGGCGTCTTACATAAAATCATACAACTGTTAATCCAAAATTTGAGAATTTGTTTTGAAATAAAAACATTTCGTGCTTATTGAGAAATTTATCAATTCCATTATAAAAATCTAATAAAGAAGAATTCAATTACTCACCATGTTTGAGTAATGATGACTCAATGATGATTACTCAATTTGAGTATTGATTCTAGTAATAAAAGGAAATAATTAGTTTTTAATGTTTCGTAACTTTTGTGAAAGAAAGAGATGTACTACCAAATTTTCGAGTAATAATATTCCTTTTAGAAAATTTGTAAAAATATTTAAAAACTATTTCTGTTTATTTAAATTAATAAACAGACATAACAAAAATCTTACATATTGTTGTTACCTACTGTTTACATAGGATCCTTTACACGAAAATTCTATTACAGTTAACCAACCAACAACGCCAAAACTTTAAATAATGCTTTATGAAATACTTTTTTGATGGCATTGTTAAATAAGGTTATAAAACATTGACAAACATGAAAATTAAAATCTATTTATCAATATTTTCATCAAATTTTAACAAAGTGTATTTTTTTACTTTACGTATACACCCCTAATTAAAAGAACGCGCAAAGCATTTGCTTGAATAAATGTAGACTAAGAACTAAAATAAGGATAATAATTAAATGATAATCAATCAAGCAGAATTAGATTAGAAAATGAACTCATAGACCAACTTTCAAAAGAATGTTTGAATGAAGATATGATTGCTTAAAGTATTAAGATCACTAAGGATTTCAGAAATAGAATCCTCACAAAAATAGCTGTTAAAAATGCAGAATATTGCGGCCAAAAAAATCGCATTTTTAATTGTAAAAATCGAGTTCTTTTTTGTGAAAATAACGCTGTAGCCATATATCAATTGCAATAAAGAGTGATAAGATCTTACCATCGCTCCAACAGCACGTGGAAACTGGATGCAACGACCACCAAGGTGTATCCATCTGAAGGAGAAAAGGGGAATCCAAACCGATATGAAGAGCAAGGTTACAGCACCGGCGAAAAGCATGGTTGAACGATTGTTAGAAAGGTGATTCACGGCAGCTCTTTGTTAACCACAGCTATGTTGGTTGTTGTGGCGGCAATGATTCCGTCAGATGAGAAAAACCCCGAACGGAAGAAAAGAAGAAGATTTCATTGTGTCAGTCGTTTGCAATCAACGTAACACAAGGACGTCCAGTCAAATTGAAAATTTATTATCGGGATGGTAGTGCTGAAATTGTCATGGAGCTCGCTGGCCACATTTCCGGTATTGGTAGCAAGGTCGGGTGGAAAAAGTATTTGATTAAGATGGAAAGAATTATAGAAGAGGTGGTTAAGTTAAGGTTAGAATTTCTAGAATTACTTGTAATGAATGGATGTATTTGCAACTGGTTTGCTATTTATTTCCCCTGATATACCTTGCTACTCACAAGTACAAACAATCGCGAGAATGGCTGAATTTTAACATTTTATAAACCTATCAAGTAATTGAAGTATCAAGTCAATCTGCCATTTCAAGTAGGTTAATGCACTATTTACATTCCTTCAAATGCATGTCAGTCAAATTGCATCAATACATTCTAAAAATGTAATTCTAATGACACGTATTGCAATAAAAAATCGAGAAAACAAAACCTGCCTGAGAAAATTAAAAACTGCAAAAACAAGACATGAAACGATAATTGAGACACAAATATCTTTAAATGATTATATAGACGTGTAGAAAGTCACTAAATATTTATGCACCCTACAACATTCACACATGTAACAAATTTTAGGTTAGCAAATGTAATAAAAACTGAAAATAATAATAATAATAAAAACTTTTAATGTGTTTATTTTTAATCAACTGAAAATGCAAGAGCAAAATATCTGACTCTCAAACACAATTTGAAGTTCCACCAACTTAATCTGCCCCATGCAAGTTACACCAAAATTGTTTGCCCTAAGCATACTAAAAAATCGTTAATCCTTATGTGTAATCTAGAAGTAGCCTTCATAAACAACATTTGCATGGAACAATGTCCCGTTTTGAAAAAAAAAAAAAAAAAAAAAAAGAATGATTTCGGTTTTTAAAATAATGAAAACACCAAAGTTTGTTTTAAGAATGTTTTTCTTCCGCGTCCCCCTAAACAAGAAAAATTTCGACTCGCGCTCTTCCCAACTCATTTTCATTATTAAATGCCAACTTGAACTTTTATTCAGAACGTTTATTCCTTTCATATGAGCAGTATATGAATTGCAACATTTTAAATTTAATATTAAAGTATTCAAAAATAATAATATGTAAAACAATTATTAATAATTACACTTAACCGATATATGTTTTCAAATATAATGATAACTAACACATTTTTAAGCTTTTGACTATAAACATAATCGGATTATTTTAATCCCATGAATCATGCTGCATTTTTTTTTTTTTTTTTTTTTTTTTTACGATGTATAATTAAAATTGCCCTTTTAGCTAAATCCAAACACAGTACAATCTCCGTGTACACAGTACAATTCAAAAGTTCCAGTTTAACCCGTGTTATAAGCTAACTGCGTACAATAAGAGCTCTTTAATCCGGCACCCATTGAGGCGTTTGCTTTCCACATTTTTTGTGTGTATTCAGTTGTTTATATTCAGTGTCGAAATTTTTCGTGTGTAATTCAGTTGTCTGTATTCAGTGTCGAAATTTTTCGTGTGTATTCAGTTGTCTGTATACAGTGTCGAAATTTTTGTATTGAGTTGTGTGTATTTTTTGAGTTGTCTGTATACAGTGTCGAAATTTTTCGTGTGTATTGAGTTGTCTGTATTCAGTGCCGAAATTTTTCGTGTGTATTCAGTTGTTTGTATTCAGTGTCGAAATGTTTCGTGTGTATTCAATTGTCTGTATACAGTGTCGAAATTTTTCGTGTGCATTCAGTTGTCTGTATACAGTGTCGAAACTTTTCGTGTGTATTCAGTTCTGTATTCAGTTGACCTTGACCGCGACACAGCGCTGCTCGCATTTTCGCTTAGTGCCATCGTAATTGTCATGAAAACTAAAAACAAACACACTTCGCATACAAATGATTCCGAACAATCATCACTGATGCTCCTTGGTATACACTCTATCAAGATTTAAAAAAAAACTCAATTTCCTCAAAAAATATCAAGAAAATGATCAACATTTCAAGTCCCAATTATTGAAGCCCACACTTTAACGGAAAATAGGATTACCCCCACGCAACTAGCAGAGGGGATCCTTAACCGAAGACAGCAAGCAAAGAGACCTTACAAGAATCATCCAATCAATACTCTCCCGTATCTCAGAGAACAGGAACGAATCCCTCAGCAACGGAAGAGAGTTCGTTGAATTCCTGACGTTCCTACCTCCATTACGTCAGCATTGTTAGATGTTCCCTCCCTCTTTCATCCCCTTTTATCAACTCTCTCGTAGTAAACTCGTCGTCGTCAGCTTTCATTGTAGTACAACGTTTCCTAGCTGTGCCACATTTGGACACTATTACAACTGTGTATACACAGTGTACTGTACAGTAAAAACGTTCTCGAAACCCAACAGGTGTCCTTCAAGCGATAGGAAAACTCATCAGCGTAATCTCACTACACAATGCAAACTAGAGATAATTAAGGTCAATAAAAAAAAAACCTTCGCGATGAGTGACAACACTATTGGATCTCCGACAGTTTAGGATATAAAAATACAAAAAAGAAATGTATTGAAAAAGTTTGTAGCTTATTCACTACACATTCTTAAAAATTTAATTTTTTACTGCCTACGATGCCTTTAACGGATATTTTATACCGTCCACACAATTTTAGAATGTGGGTAAAAGCTCGGTGCCACAGGTTTCGGGTTCGAGTCCCGGCGATGCCATGGTGTTTGTAGTGGTTCGGAATCCACTTTAGCCGTAGATCCCGGTCTAATAGGATCGTAGAGCGGTGTGGTACCCCACAACGCTCTACGATCCTATTAGACCGGGATCTCGCGTCCGTAGCCTATCTTCAAGCTACACGTGCCCCTGGGTAGTGCTAAATGAGTAACGTCGGTGCAGCCCTTGCTTATGGCATAAAGATTAACTGTCTCTGTATTGGCAGCTGCATTAGAGGAGAATGTGGGTAAACACATTCAATATGTAAATGTTTGAATCCATTCAATTTTTATCTAGAGTGATTTATCTTTGGTGTTACCGTTCAAACTATATTGACTCTCGCTAATCCCACACGCCAGTAGTCCCAAACGATTAAAGATAACCTACTGGAGAAATGAGAAAAAAACATTATTCGTACATTAATATAAAATTTGTAATTTTAACCTTTTTTTTTTTTTTCAACAGATATATATATATAATACCTTAAGTTCAAAATATTAAAGGAAAAAGATTAACGTGCAGGATTAAAGAGAGCCCACTGTATTTCGATAGTGATAAAAGAAAGAAAAATGTTGATAAAACATAATTAAAATATTAGCGAATGTTACAGAAAAATTGACAATACCAAAAGATAAAAATGAACAGAAATAAAAATACACCACCGAATATCTACTGTACTTACTACTGAGTATGTAAAAGAGAATACTACTTCATTAGAACACATTACTACATTAAAACAATGCCTCCAAATGCACAGGGTGATTATAAAAACGAACTTACAGGTCATGAGAAAATATTGAACTTTAGTTACGCCTCTCTATAATGGGCAAATGTCGATCTTCATGAGAGACCTTGCCCAACCTTGTTTTCTCTCTACGGATTCAGTATCTTTAAATTGTTTCCATAAGTTAGACCAGAGGTGGCCAAACCGCGGCTAGCCTGCAATATTTTGCGGCCCGTGAGATTTATCACACTTTTAGAAAATATATTTATTTTATAATGGCCAAATAGTAAAAACCAATGTGTTAAAAAATACATTATGTGTGCATCCATATATTCAAAATTACATCAAATATGCAAGGAAACTTACAGTAGCTTTTGAAAGCCGATTCAGTAATTTAGACAAATATAACAAATATTTTTAAATATATTCCCTCTGCCTTTCATGCTGAAATCGAGTTGGTCCCCAGAATATCTCAAAATGGAAATGGTTGACTTACAATGCAATATAGAATTAAAACACGCTTCTGAAACATCAGAATTAAAAATAGATTTTTAAAAACACTTACGTCACAAAAAAAGAAATTTTTCAATCTGAGAAATCTGGCACAAAAATTTGTCATCGCTTTGGGTTCAATTTACATCTGCGAATGGTTTTTTTTTTTTTTTTTCCCCGAAAATGAAATTGACCAAACGCAAAACACGCTCAAGCATAATGAACGCTAATCTGCAACACCCATTACGATGTGCAAATACCCAAATTGAGATCGATTTTGCAAAAACAAAGTGAAAGAGTGGAGAAACAAATATCGCACTAGTAAAATAAATATTTTTTAATGACTTCATTTTTTTTATTTCATTTATATTTAAATATTTTTTTATTCATTTTTAGTGTTGTATAATTTTTTTACAATGTGCGTTTAGTATCATTATTATTATATTATCTATGTTTACATGTAAGAATAATAGTAAACACAATAATAATAACTCCCTTCTATTTCAATTTTTCACATAAAAAATGTGTATAGTGGGTCTAAATTTAATATGGGGTAATATATTTTATATGCGGAGTTCGGATGCATTTCCAAAATGATCATTTCGATTGGCCACCCCTGAGTTAGACGCTATTCTGAGTCACATTTAAGTCTCCAACAATCTGCATTGCTTCCAGTCTTCGCTTCTTTTTAACTGTTTGCTTTTAAATTACACTGAATGTTGCAAAAAATATGAATGTTGCAAATAAAAATAAAAAATAAAACACCGTAATTCATTTCTGGTTAATTTCTGAATTATTACTGATGTTCAAAATGAAATTTCTAGTCTTGAATACTCACAGGTGGGTGCTGCATGTAGAGGACCTTGCCTTAGAAACACACTTGGCAATTGCCACGTTTCTTTTGTTCACATACCTCGCTTAATTCAATCGGCGGGATTTAAGAAAGTTTATTCCAAAATATCAAACATCCTTAAAAGTGACTCAGTAGAAAAATGATCGTTGTAATTAAGAATATAAGACCTTCGAAGAAAGCCTGTTTCTATTCTTCTGTTTATTTTGGAATCATTAAACCCTTTTGTTTGAAATGCATTTCGCAAAAACATTACTGCAATTATGAGAAAATAAAAACTTTTCACAAAATGAAATTTGATATATAGGATGAGCGCAAAGTCTTGGCATAATTATAAAAATTTATTGTGCAAAAACTATTATAAACCATTTACTTGTTGGGATGCATTGTAAGTACTGTTATAAAGCTTTTAATAAGACCACGTACTTCAGTAAATTTCAACGTGTGCCCCCTAGTAACTAGGAAAATGTCGAAGAGGTTCTCGCCAAGTGTTATTTAACATGTCGTCTGTAACATTAAACACAGCTTCTTTTATCCTACCTAGTCTTCAATTCTTAAACGTCAGACTCTTCCCTTAATATAGCATCCCCCCAAAAAAAAAGACAAAAAAACACGAGCCCGAAATTTTTCGTCTATGAACTCGCGAACTAAAGAACCCCAAGGTGGAAGTGCTTCATCTTACCGATAAGCAATCCATGGTTCAAATTCTTATATCTCAGGTGCAGTTCCAATAAGTCTAAGTAAAAGTTAGTGGGTGTTTTTTTCCATGAAGAAAGACGACCCAGCATCCTTGTTATGCATGAGGCAACATCAAATATTCATTGTTAGTGCTGCCTCTCACTACTTGTGCAGAAACATGTGTATTCCCAGATACGGGCATTGTGTTTATTTATCTTTTCGCAGACACGAATCAAGAAAGATCATAAGGAAAACAAATGCGATTTAGGTCCTCGTTTTCAATTCTATTCAGATCTATTGCTAAAAAAAAAAAAAAAAAAAAAAAAAAAAACTATTAAAAGTGAACTATCCAATGGTACCAAAATTACATCATTACATTCAATGATTATTTTTGTAAGGGGTTCTTATAAACCAGAGCAAGATTTTTGTGCTCAACCTGTATGAAAATGAGTGATATCAACAAAAATAAACAAATATCGAGATGAGAAGAAATTTAAGAAGAAAATGAGGAGCAAAGACATACAGAAAGAGAAGTCATTTTCATGGATCACTCCACGTAAAAAATATAGTGCATGACATTGAGCCCTAATGTAATTGATCACAAAAATGATAACTCGCTTATGAAAAAAAATTAATTTTCAATGAAATGAGTTATTTTTTTTTTATGGAAATGAGTTGTTTAATCTATAATTAAATATTAATAGTAATATATAATTTAATAATTAATATTAATAATTTACTATTTTTTAAATTGTTTATATTGCAGGTTTCTTGCGTCGTCGCCAGAAGCGAAAAATTAATGTTGGCGAAATTTGCGACCAGCTAACGGAAAAGTACAAAAAAGTACATCAGAAATGAACGTTATTGGATTTTTTTTTTTTTTATTTCATCTTATATATGGGCTTTGGGTAAATTTCTTGAAGAAAAAAAAATGCTCTCGGCGGAAATATAAGGTATTTTAATTATTTATTATACGTTTGTTTATCGAAGAAAATGACTGTTTTTTTAGTTAAATGCCAAGTAATATCTAATATAAAAAAGCGTCGTTCACAGCCCGTCTCAAGTCACGGTAGACAGAAAAATTCAGACAGTAAGCAAATAGCATCTGAATATGTACAGTAAATATTGACCTTAGATTGTCATAAGCCTAAATTCAATTTTAAAAGCCTTCGGAGGGGAAAAACATACTACGTCAATAAAACTAAAAGAACTTGAATTAGCAAAGGAATTCGCATTAAATTGAGAGAGTGTTTTTATTCATTAATGAAAATTTTTAAGATTATAAAGATTATATGCCTTAAGTAAGGGCCAGTTGCATTAGAACAACAGCATTGAGGCTTATAAAAAGCCATCTTGGATCAACAATTAAATGAAAATAGTTATACTATTATCAAGACGATCTTATTTATAGAAGCTATTCTATGATTAAGAACAAAAATATTTAATGTATTACAAATATAGCCTTTTTGTGATTAAAATGTACAATTTTCTTTTATTAGTCTTCGGCTATTCTATAATACTTCGGTACCTGTTCATTTAGTACTGTTATTTTTATAGGATATATATTTTTGTTAGCAAATTTAGAGGATTAATTTTATATATATATTTTTAAATGTATAGGATTTAAGTATAACTTAAATTTGTGCAAGTTACACCTTTAAAGTTGTAAAAAATTATTTGTTATGCAAAAGCTGTTTTTATATATGAGTTAATTTAAAGTTATTTGACAAATGTTTCTTAATTCATTAGCAAAGATCAATGTGCATATTACGGTAAGGAGTCAGTATAAAAAAGTCGACTCAATAGTCAGAAATTTTGTGGCCGAGTCCTGCTTATAAGCTGTTTCTTCGTTTTGAGAAATACGATTTTGTTATTGTGTTCTATTATTTAGATATGTGTGAAATGAAGAAAAAAAGTGAAACCGTCTTAAGCAGAGAAATTGATGTACAATCTCTTTCAAGGTAATTTTTTAAAAATAAATCTTTTTTTTTTTTTTTTTTTAATGTTGCGGACTCGGTTGAAACTTTGCTATTCAATATTTCAGCTGTGATTGTCATTTAGTTAAATGAGATTCTGATGTTCATTTAATGGATAATTCCTTTTCGAAATAAAAAATTGGTTTAAAATTTCATGGCCAAGCTTTAAGATGAATGAATACAAGTTTATAGTTCATTTTCAATTTTATTACATTAAAAAATATAAAAAATTATAAATCGAGTTTAAGTGAATGCTATTTACTCTAATAAAGTTTAAAGTTTTTGTCCGCTTTTTTTTTTTTCTTCTTTTCATCTGTATTTTCTTTCGCAATATCATTTTAGTTATTTACGACTGAAGTGCCAAAGAACTTATAATTTAAATTCTTCAAGACATTATCAAATTTAGATATCCCTGTTGTAAACTCTTTATCCAGTTGAAATAGAAAACATGTCCCACGTTTATCATGAGCCTCATTTTTCTTATATTACAAACAAAGAATTAAGAAAACTTACGTAATTAAAAAAAAAAAAAAAAAAATGGAACCTAAAATGACTCATTGTTAAAATATTTTGTGTTAAATAAATGCAGAAAAGTACGGAGGCAGTAGAACTGTCTCGGCTGATCACGATTCTAATAAGAAAAAGTGCAACTTGATCGAGTTGCCATTACATTACATGCTTCAAACTCAATGGAGACAACAAGAGGAAACAAGCAACAATGGAATAATTCTTTAAAATAATGCATGTCGATTCGACTTGCAGCAGCATGGTTTCTCCTGCAATGCTCCTACTGCTGGACTGTGAAAGGAAAAGTGATTGGCGGGCAAAGACTCATCTTCCTTTTGCCTCGGAGAGGAACTTTTCGAGCAGCTGAGTCAAAATGACCTTGGACTAGATCCAAGCGCAACACTTCTTCTCCCGTCCCAGGAACTGGATTTTTGAAATAGAGCGCTCTTTGCAGTGCGGGATTAGCCATTTGGCCAGATTATCTACACAGTTTGAACGGGGATACCAAAGATAAATCATTGTAAATAAAAATTGAAAAGAATTCAAACATGTACATAGTCAATTTGAACAGGTGCAGATAAACAGGTTTATATAAATATCCGCCAAAGTATTTCATCATTCCAGCAACTACAAAATCGAAATTCAAACGTTGAATACGCATTTAATCAAATATTCTATATTTATAAAAACATAACGCAAAAGTAAAAATATAATGCAATGATAGTTAAAAACAAATCATGATAAGACAAGACAAAATCTTTAAATATCTGATATTGAGTAGCTTCCGTGATGTGTATCTCTTTTTCAAAAAATTTATGAATTTTGCATACATCTATGAGTTTGCTGCACTAAAGTTGAAAACTGATTATTACGATAAACACTGGGAGAAAATTTAGGAGCGACTTGACTGTCAACAAACAAACATGAAAAAATCTGAAAAACAAACGGCTCGATCGGTGCCGAATTATAGAAAGTGCCGCACCATCGAATGTCGGATAACAGAATGCTCACTGTATTCCTTTCAAAGGAGGTCGCGATGGTAAATTCTAGCCGAGAATGATTTTATAGAAAGCGATTTTGACTCGGATGGGTTGAAACAACTGAAAAGTCGCTCTTTTGATTCAAGATGACCTTGGACTAGCTCAGTTGTCTTAATTGAATTTGAACGGGGATTACGAACCAAACGCGTTTAAGGATCACTGCTCTAACTAGAATTTCGGCTGTTCATTTATCGGCTGCTAAAATGGAATCTCTTGGTATTTGCACACGAACCTCCTTATTACCATTCAAAATCTATACACAATCAGTTCTTATTTTTAAAATGCATCTCGTATATGTAAGAAATAAATAAAGCAAGTATCTAATCTTAATGTTTCACGTGGAGCCTATTTCTGTGAGACAGTCTGGTGACAAGAAGCATAAAAAAAAGGGAGGAATAAGCACTATAATTTATTAGCTTAGTGATTTCATTAAAATTCGCTAAGCCTTCTGATTTATTCGTATTTTACACAAAATCATTCACCGTAAAATTAACTCATTCGATATGCTTCTTCCCCCCTTTTCAATTCGCTTGCATTTGGCCATGAATCTGCTGACAACTCTATTATGGTAACACAACTTGTGTATATCGGCATTGTTCCTGTGAAGGTACTCTGCCTTCTGGAAGGATTCTTAGAGGTAAAAAGGAAGAAAAGCTATCCACACCAGGTTATACAGGAGATTCTCAAAAATAGGTAATTAATCTACAAGTTTTTCAAAGCAATATCTGCACCAGAGTTTATGAGTGAGACAGATTGTAGGTGTAACGTGCAAGGAGAAAAATGAGTGAACTGAACACTTTTAGCTCGGACTTAGTTGATCAGAGCACTAACGGAAGTCAAGTCGTGGTTCTGTACTTATTTTATAAAGCAATCTACATCTGTAACTCGTTTTACAAAAACAATGTCTGCAAATGTGCAACAAGAGTCCACGAGCGTAAAAGAATGCACCTGTTACCCATAGGGAGAAAAATTAGTGAATAGAACACTTTTTAGTGGCTTAGTTTATTAGAGCATCCATTTATGTCAGTATTATTAAAGATACATCAACAGTCAGACATCCCCTTTTGACAACAGACAGATGTCGTCTGATTGGTAGCATGTTTTTTTTTCCCTCGTGTACAACAGGGATGTAAGACCCTTAGAAAACCTCTTGTCTCATTTTTTTTTCCTCTTTTAATGCAATGTAGTAGACCCTTGATGCACTTACGGACAATAGGCTAGCACTTCGGCCTTTGGTACCACATCCACAGGCTTCAGGTTCGAATCCTGGCGGTGGCACGGATGTTTGTGAGTGGTTCGGAATCCACATTAAACTGTAGGTCCCGATCTAATTAGCCCACAAATTGTACATAGAGTGACAAACCAAATCCATGATGCGCTCTGAATAACATATCTGCTACAAATCAAGTGCCCAAAATTAAGAGGGAAAAACAAAACAAAAATTTTTTGAATATCTCATTTATTTCCTAAATTGAAAACGTCTGTCGACCACTGGTTCTTAAGGAAAGCCATACCTATGTACGGCTTCTGTACTGACATGAAACCTTGTAAGCAGTTTTGTCATTTCTTCGCAGAACACACAGAAATCGAACTGAATTCTGTTGCAAGAAACTCCACAGGATAATTAAGCTACTAAACGACGTCTAGCTTAGAAAGAATAATCGGATACTGGCAAAAAAAAAATTGAACCTTCATTCAAAGAAACTTAAAATTTATAGTGCATCTACATATATTCAATTTAATTCATTCAGTCGCATTAAAAGTTTTTGTGAAATTTATCTTATTTGCTTTTTACAATAACAAAATAAGATTTCTTTTTAACTCAAAATATACATGAAAGAAACAACGTATAATGTTATATTATAATTCTTTAGTGTTTTGTTTTTCTGTTCAATTTTATGAAGAATACACAATTATAGTTTTTCTTGAAAATTTAAAAGAAATATTTAATCAAAAACTTAACATTTTTAATTATTATGTTTTTAAAATTCAGTCAAACGTATTTCTTATGCAATATTAAGTAGAAATTTGAATTCCTTCTGTTCTACTTTTCTAGAAATAATATCTTTGACACGAACATAAATGAGCGAGTCTTTTTCACTTCTAACATATTTTACATAGAAAAACACACATTTAAATAGCGAGTCGTGTGTGCATTTGTATCTGACTTACCATGAAAAAGAATTGGATCTTAAAATCGAAACGGAAAGAATCGACGAGAAAAAAAAAACTTGTCAAGGCTGAATGGAAATGAATCCGCGAGGAAATAATCAAAGCAAGCGAGCCATGTGCTAGCTAGTGCTCAAGTTAAAGCGCGCGCGTCTCAACAGAAAACTTTACCCACCGTGCATCCAGAAGCAATTCTCGGAATGGAGGTCACCACAGATGGGCTCTTGAAGAAATCCTACCCAAATCGCAAGGTCAAGCCGTGGTCGTTCCCCTCGCAAACCACAACATCTTAGCACCGGCCGCCATAAAACTTGACGTCACCTACTGGATTCGGATGCGTGATGTCATCGCTCTCCAATCAGAAGGAGGCGGCGCGATGATGTCATCGCCCACCAATGGGAGCGTCTTGGAGGAATCGAACACACTTCGGTGGCATTCCGTTGCCCTTTTCCTTCTGCACTCTGCCAAAATCACCGACTTTGAATGCCCAAAGAATTCAACCAATTGCATTTTATTCATGTATGCACAAACAGCCAATTTTTGAAAAAATGCATCCGTTTTACGGTTATTAGCATATTATTTTTCTATTGAGAATGAAAAAATCGTGAACATTTCACTTTTCAGAATAGCTATAAGTTCTTTCAAAATAGTTTGGAGTTGTTGATCTAATCGTCGAAGATTGCGAAAGCAAGAAAGAGATCGGTGGATGAACATTCCAGTATGAAGATAGGCTACGTTAATTGTTAACACCGCGAAAATCAATACCGGGTAGAATATGAAAATCTGAAGGAATTTCAGCGTTGAAAGGAATATTCCCTCGCAGCAGATGAATAGAATCGAATTTTCGTCATAATTAAAGAAGAACAAAACTGAATTCTTTTTTTAGTAACAACAAAAACTCGTGAAAAGATTTTATTGTGAGATGTTACGAAGTATAATGAGGTCGAATTTTCTAAATCTCTCCCTAACCAAGGCAAAACAGGCTACTGTAAATAAATACAATAGTGCAAGTAAATTAGTATTGTATGGCTAAATGCATTCATGTTTCATAAAAAAAAAAAAGTGTGTGATTTATTGTTTTTTGAAATAGAATGGTACAATGTAAATATGTGTTAACTTTGTTACATAAAATTTGATAATCTAAACTTTTAAAATCTTCTGATTTTTTTTTTTTTTTTTTTTTAATTTCTGAATTGCACTCAAATTTAATTGGCAAGCATGCAATTGGATTTATTATCTAATCTAGATGTTGAAAAATTCGTCGTAAAAATATCGTGTAGATAAATCAATTTTAAAGGCTCCCCCCTTCCTTCCCCAGTTTTTGAATGCAGAATTGCAGTTAGAAATTTGAGTGTGTTATTCTTCCAGAATGCACTCGGCCTGATGGCCAATTGGCCAGCGCTTTGGTACCACAGGCTTCGGGTTCGAATCCTGGTGGTGGCATGGATGTTTGTGAGTGGTTCGGAATTCACGTTAAACTGTGGATCCCGTTCTAATTAGCCTAAAATGGACTCCAAATGACCGTAGAGCGACAGAACAAACATTCTAGAATGCACACCAAATTCAGGAATGATGAAGAGAAAATATATTCAGCCTAATATACCCTCTATTATTAAATGTCACAGTGGAAGAGAAGCTGGAGTACAAGTATTCTAACATAGAAATAGAGTCAGCCCACCGATTGTGTGGGAAATTGGCAAGCTGCCAAGTCGGACGGATTCAAACAGAGCAGCTTAATAGGGAAGAAAAATAATTTCGAAATATTTTAATGACAATAAAAGTAGTTAAAATTTTCAATAATTAAAATTTTAAAACTACATAAAATTTTAAACTATTAAAAAAAAAGAAAAATGAGACGAATGAAATTTCACACTAACTGTTGGACTTTTTCTTAAAAATTGTTTTGCAACGTTTATGTCTGATTAACGAGTATTCGATTCGTCCGCCTTTAAACAGGATGTTTACCTTTCCATATTATTGGTGGTCAAATTATACTTTGTTGTTCTACATCAATGGGCTTCGTGATCCATTTATGTATATGAGGAACAGGACAGTGACGATGGGTCTGTAATGGAGTTCAAACATAAAACTTCTTCCTGCCACTCTCAACGAAAAAAAAAAAAAAATTGCTTCTTGCCGCTTATGAAATATAATTTGATCGATAATTGATAAGAAAATAATTTACTAAATTCGCACAGTCTATGATACCCACTATTTTTTAAATTATATGCAGATTAAAATATTTCAATTTCTTAAATATCTCTACAAATAGTTTATAAAATGGAAGTAGGACATATATAATAAAAACTTGATAAGTTATTGAAACTTAAAAAATAAATGAAACAAAGTACATGGAGTAAAGAGCAATGTTTTAAAAGAAAGCTAACATTTTTTTCATTTTGGTGCGCTTGCATTGAAGCTTCAGCCGCTTTAGGATTTGAAATATTTGACTGAACCATAAGCCAGTAATAGAATAGAGTGCGCGCATCGGTGTTGCCAATTTGGGGCAAACATAATCCTCACGTGATCTTCCACATCACGTGACAATCGGCCCCGTCCATTGTCAGGAATGACGGGATGGCTGATCACTTTGTTTGCTTGTGTTACGGAGAAAAATGAGCTTCTATTGTACTGTGGAATAAAATATATATTTCAGGGTTTTGTAGTTTAACGTATGCGATATTGCTTGGCGATTTTCGGCAACAATTTTTGTTGTTGTTTCTTATCCCACTTGGTAGACATCTAGACCAAGCCCACGAACCCGTATGGACGGAAAAGCTTCTGTTGGGATGGAGCACCCGTAGGTAGAAGTCTGACTTGGTTCCGTGACGCTTTACAGTCATAAGACACCGGGACCTACGGCTTAAAGTGGATTCTGAACCACTACAAATATCCATAGCGCCGCCGGGACTTGTGACATCGAGCGCCAGCGCATCAATTTTTACTTTTGACTATTATTATTAACTATGTTGTTAACGCGAAGGGAGGAAAAGGTCCACTGACGGGATTTGAACCGGAAACCTGTGGTACCGAGCTTCAGAGCGCTAGCCATTCGGCCATCAGGAACTTAGATATTCTGAAAAACGATTATTTTTAATGTCGCCGATGCCTATTTCCTTCGAAGACAACATAACTTGATCCAAATACAATCCTTACAATGTTAAAAAAAACTTAATTTCAGGTCAAAAATCAACTGATATCCTTTTGCTTTTGTATAAGTTTTCAAATAAAAGTTTAATTTGAAATAGCATATTTAAAAATGAATTTTCGAGTTCCTAGGTTGAATTACTCACCATAAAATCAGTTTTTACTCGTGGTTCAGCGGAAGTGTACGTTAACTAGGCAGGGTTCAATTCCACTGGTGATCGTGACAGAAAGTTTCTGGTTGGAGGTTTCTCCAATATGGCAGGCAAATGCGGACCAATTCTTTCTGTAGGTCTTCCCGGAAGAACCTGCCCTACTTTTCCCTGTAGTGTAGTAGGTCTTCAGTGATGCACGTCGGATTACGCTACGTCTGTTACAATTTATTGTCATTGACCTCTTAGTAGATTGTCCATTACAGCAGGGATAATTCACACACTGGCCAATGAATTAAATACTCCTGAATATTCATGGAAATATTGATTATAGGCGTGGTTATGCAAAATCCATGTATGACGTGAAGACGGACATTTTGATGACGTGAAAGATATGTCATCAAAATGTTCGTCTAATTCTACAGTACTAGTTTATTCAGCGAGAAATGAAATAATCGGCAGACATTGTTGTTGTACAAGAAAGACCTTCAAAAATTATTTAAAGTTAAAAAGCAAGTTTACCAAATGTTCACAATCAAAATTATTTTGCATTTTACTTTTTTGGAAAATGAATTTAAAATTTTTTTTTTTTTTTTATCCGACCAAACATTATATGTCAAAAGAAAAAAGAAATCATTTTATGACAATATCTTCTGACTATGTTAAACTTAATTTGAGGCGATGTTATTGCTTATAAGATTGTTATGGAGTTTGCGATAAATACGACATTTTAAAAGTAATATTTTCTAAATTAGAAAAAAAGTCGAATATGTTCAACATTAAACATTTTGGGTTTTAGATTATTTTTTTTTTTTTTTTTTATTCCTTCTCGCAAAAAGGCTTTCGTGTACTAGTGGGGTTAAAAAACATTCTCACCACAATGCTATAAACTGATGAATC
This sequence comes from Caerostris extrusa, assembly GCA_021605095.1. NCBI lineage: Eukaryota > Metazoa > Arthropoda > Arachnida > Araneae > Araneidae > Caerostris > Caerostris extrusa. The sequence goes on from BPLR01005055.1 coordinate 100,421, forward strand.
AAGAAAAAATCAGTACCATAATTTGAACAATTCAAAGAATTGAAATGACCAGCATCGCAAAACAGACAACTGATATTGAAATCTGTATTTTCATTCTGTTGACAGTTTGATGACACTTTATACAGGCACAGCATTGTAATATATGTGCTACAGCATTCAGTCGTAGTTACCTACTTTTAATAAATATTAAACATACCTCTTGTTCTAGCAACCTCAAAATTTCTTTTAGGGTTCGTCGAATCATTATGTTTCATTAACGCGGATTTACTCGTATCTGTGAGAGTCACATTGAGACACTTACAATAACTGAAATTCTAATCGTTTTGTCTTGTTCTAACCAATCCTTCAGTTCTATTTCGATACCATTCCCCTTTGTAACATCATTTAAGTTTCTTTGTTGGTGTATTTAGCTCACTCATCTTCAATTAATGTGTAACGGTCCTTTGAGAAGACGATTCCTGTCGGACGTAAAAGTGCAGTTTCGGACTTCTGCAAGCAGCAGAAAGAGGAGTTTTAATGGTAGGAATATATTCAACCGGGTGAAGCACTGTGTGATTGCTGAAATACACAAGGCGATTTTGCATGAATGGTATACAAAATTTGGACAGCACAGCTTTCGAACGGAAACTTTTTCATCGCACCTTATATATAAATATTTCACATTATAATTATTATATGTATCTATTTACTCAATAAGACTCAAAACCCACGACTTGAAGTAAAAACTTGGTGAAAACACTAAATTTGATCTGTTGAATTAAAAATTACGAATGATGAAAAAATCAAAATTTATTAAGCTATAACATTTTTGCTTGTTTGTATGGTGCACATCATAGATTGTAAATATTTGTGCTTACAACTGTAACTAGATTTATTATATTTTAAGCGCGGCCCAAAATAAGGTTCTTCCCCCTTCAAATGCGACCGTAAGAAGCTAAAAGTTGGACCTTCGTAGTTAATATGTATTCTTAAAGTTAATACCTTAGAAGGGAATGAGTAATAAACAAGAAGAAAGTTTTAGACATTCAATGTTAAATGCTAAGCACAGTTAAAAAGGCTGAAACGCATTCATCTATATATATACTTCCTACGTAAGTTATAGCAATATAGAATAAACATGCTTTCTGTGCCTCAATTGCTCTTTAGTGATTTTAGAAATTAAAAAGAAACAAATTAAAATTCAAGAATTTGAATTCTGTCAGTAATTAAACATAAAATATAAGATCATAAAAAAAAAAGGGAGGGAAAATAATTTTATTAATATCTGTACAAGATAGATCAATTCAATTTTCAGTTACACCATCAAAATTGCACAGTTTATTCAGCACATTCACAAGAAAATTTCAAACAAAATCTGTAAATTGTAACATACATTGCTAGCCATCCAAAATAGTTTTGAAATTTGCACATTGAATAGGGAGTGGAAGGAAGCAAATGATAAGCACTAAAGCATATATACAAATTAACGCCAAGTAAGATGTACAAAAGCGTTAGTAACGCCTCATATAAGCAGTATAAAATAAGGTAATCCAGAGCATGCTTCAAGTATTGGTGCTTCTTGTCGAGGAAGTTCAAGTCTCATCGAGGGAAAACAATTGCAATCACAAACGCACGTATTTAAACTAGACAGAGAAAAATGCAGCTGGTGAAGATTGCAGGTTATCCTTTGAAGAAACCCGTACTTGTGTTGAATAAAAGCATGTCTCAGTTACGCGAATGTAGAATAGCTGAGTGCAGGAGCTGGCTGACGAGAATTGCAGAACTTCCTAACGAAACGACGTGCATCCAGAGGCATGGTTAGAAAGACTCGAATTGCAACATCAAGAACTTTAATTCAAGAATTAAAAATGATTTTATAATTTAAAAACTGAGGTGTGTTGCACAACAACCTATGTCAGCACGATTCAGTTGATTTGCTCCATCTGTAGCACAGAGGAATGTTTTCCAAAGCATTAATTGCTAACCAATTTTAATTATAACAAAAGCGTCACGATTGCAATGATGTGCAGAAAGACACAAACGGACAAGAAAATGGTTCATCATCTTCTCAAATAAATATCTATTCTATCTATAGCACCACAATGGTTACCTTCAAGTCTGGCGCTACTGAAATGACAGATTGTATGAGTCTTGCATTATGCATCATCTTTCGACCCATCACCTAGCATTGCGGTACGAGGGAGCCATTGGGCTTTATTAACTCATTTGCCTAATACGGTTTGCCGGCATACTCAACAACACATTTCTGATAACAGACCCTGTTATTCTTTGTTTTCAGGCGTTGTCTGAGGAAAGTTTTTAACAGGACACACACAACTTCCTCAATTTACCCGATTTGACACCCATCGTACCCATCTGGTCGATAATCGCCACACCAATGTTGCACTACAGACCACTCGCAGCTACACCAGAAGAACTTGCACAACTTATGATAGCAGCATGAGTTGACATAAACTTCATACACGTTGAAAATTTCTTTAGTTTAGTGGCGAAATTTACAGAAGTTTGTATTTTTGCAAATCTGCCATGAACAGCTATGAGTTTTTGCATTCCCTAAGTTGAACTTAATTGTAATTTCAATAAATTTTATTTACGTGCTTCATATTATATGCATAACAAAAATGGTTAAGTTTCATTTTCTAATGATGTTGTATTTCGATGGCCCGCAGTGCAAGTTTTGAACTCATAAAATCACATGTCTTTATTTTTCTCTCGTTTTACAAGTTGTTGAATATACACTAAGCTCCAGTTGTACAAAAATATAAAAAAAAATAGGCTCAATAGCAAAAGATCAAAATACATCAATGCAACTAAATTTTATTTCAATATTTCTGATAAGCTACAATTTGACATTAACATATTCATTCACTTCAAAAGAGAAATTATTATCAAGACTAGTCACTAAGATCAATATAAAATGAATAAAAAAAACTGCATGGGGAAAAAAAAAAAGTTTTGTTAAACAAAAAAATCAAAATCCATCTTAAATAACAACCAAATGCAATAATGAAATATAGAAGAGGTACATTTGTGATTTATGACTAGGTGCTTCGGATTGAGATGTTATATTATGCAGCAAGTAGAGTAGTTTTAAGGTAGTGTTCATTAACTTATAATTTAATAAACTAAAAATTTAAACTATTATTGAAATAATATACCCTGATGTGCAAAACTTAATCATTTTTAAGCACAGTCATGAAATTACAGAAAGAGACTTGTTGCGATCAATAGAATGAACACCCAATTCTTAGAAGTTGATTAGTATACAAATATCAAGAACAAGACGTAACATGTGACGTGAGTGCATGCAGAGCAAAACTACAATAAAAAACATTCTTTGCAAGTTGGAGTATGGAAAGGTGTCAAGCAGCCATTGCAGTTAAGAAAGGTTATCAACAGAACTCTTTCGATGAAGCCTTTTTTTTTTTGTTTGATTCTATCTGTATGCGTTCTATTAATTTTTTGCTTTAGTATGCGTTCTTAATCTTTTAAGTACAAAATATATCTCTGTATTCTGAATTTCCTGCCTACCAGGTGATTTCTTTCGGAGTAACGGCAAATACAGACGTTGCTTAAGTTATGCACACCAGTGTAATTATCAAAACACTACTAAAATTTTCATCCAAAGAATGAAAAAAAAAAGTCCACAGTTTTTAGTGTGTCTGCATCTGTTATATCAAGAAAGAACAAAGTTTTCCATATAAAATCCTACCTTTTTTTATTCATAAAACAAAATCGATAATAATATAAGAAATGAACATGATTGATTGAAGTTTATGTGCTTGCAAGGATATTAAATTACTTACATAACAAAGTTTATAAATTTAATTGAGCAAGATGCCATGAAAAAAATCCACTGTAAAGCTGCCTGCTAAAAAGAATTTGTCATTCTTGGCCTAGTAGAGTACATCACATATCACTTCATTTTCGTTGACAGACGCAGAAAAATTTAATAATGCTATGAAACAATTACTATATGAAACACTGCTATACTTACTTAGCAGTGATAGTGGTAATATTTGTATATTTTAAAAAAAGTTTGACATTAGATGGACATGGCACAATAATAATGAAGGCTTACTCACTTACATGACAGTGTAAAATGATAGTAAGTCTGAAATTGTAAATAATGTTAAGCATAAAAAAAAAAGAAAAACATGGAGTTGAGTCACATTAATGTGAATTCCTGTTAATATGCAGAATAACCACCATGTATAGCAGTTAGAGGTGCTGGAAAGTGTTCATAACGCTGTTTCCATTTGCTTGTATCCCTCCTCACTAGTAAAGGGGAAGAAACAAATAATGAGGTGTAATAAATGAAAATGAAGTAATACAAATCGGAAAGAACCCATATAAAAAAAACAGGAACTGACCCAAAAAATTGGCAAAAAATTAAGATGGAAGACAAGATATGGGTAGCTCTGCCTACTGAAGGAGACAGGAATAACAGAAGTTTACAGCATATTTTATACACCAATCAAATTTGTTGAGGATACATGTCTTCTGCAATTGGTTATTTGGCAATGACATCAACGAATTGACTCACTCTTTTTATAAACATTTAAAAAAATTTCTTTTTCAGCTGAGTTTTCCTTCTCTATTTCACACAATTACATTCTGTAAATAACAATGAATATAAATAGGAAAAACTGTGCTAAACTGAGTTTCTTCATTTTCCAAGCATTTTGATGTAATAAAGAAAAAAAGTTTTAAAATGTGTTTTTTTAACCATTTCATTACATTTACAGTGACTTAAAAAATTGAGAACAAACACATTACGAATTTCTATAGCAAATAAATTATTATTTCATTTGATATGCTAAAAAAAATTATGCATCACACAAATTATGTTTGTTAAAAATATCAAAATTTTAATTTAACTATAAAAATAATTGAAATTAATTAATGTAAATTTTATTTCAACAATTGAGAATACAACATCTCTGAACACTTAAAAGTAATAGTTTTAAATCATAAAATAAACTTGTAAGGATCATAAAACTTGTAAGGAGCTCGCATTTTAAAACTTGGTTACAGAATTTTTTTTTTTTTTGCATTAGTTTCCAACCACTAAGGAAGAAATATGATTAATTTGTGTAAAGCTTGGTATTTTGTCTCTTTCTAAAAATTCATTTAAAGTGGTATCTACTTGTTATTTGATTGTAATGCATTTTTTTCAAGTATAAACTACAAATTTTTTTATGACATTATATAACTGTTAAGTATACAGTTACAGTATTATGTGATAAATTAAGAACAGGGGGAATTCATGTTTCTGAAAGGATAATATTTTATTGTTGGAATAGACTTGATGAGCAAGTAACTATTTAATGATTTGCATCAATTAATAGAACTCAAAACTCTCAAACTTTCATTTTGATGATGTAATTTGAAGTAGTAAAACGTCTGAATAATTTTACAAATAGTTGAATGGTTTGTAAATTAAAAAGAGGATCACAACTTTTAAAGTAAGCCCAAGGAAAGTAAAAAGAATATGGAAGAATTTCATATGGTTGGATATATTTACAATACTTTTATGGATCTACCAATAAAAAATATAGTAAGATTAATAATAAAATAAGATGCAACTAGATTAAGATCATTGCAACTGGATCAATAAGGAAAATGTAAAGTGAAAGAATTATCTGAATTGGCTTGCATATTAAATATGCATGCCATATTTAATGATATGTATTTTTTTAATGTAATATTAGATAATAAATGAAAGAGGACTATATGATGCTAAAACTATAGCAATACCTCTTTAAGAATACATACCTTTTTTGCATAAAGTGAACATAAACCATGATTTTTTATTTCTTTACAATATGTAACTTTTTGTTCAAGGATTATTGTATTTTATTAGTTATAAATCGAAATTAATTGCATTTTTATTTAATTTCAACTTAAAAATATATTATAAATATTACAATTTTCCACCAATGCCTAAATTCTTAAAATGCAATTGACATTTAATTTTTGGTGTATTTAGGGAATATATATAAAATATATTTCCAAATTTAAGCTGAGAGTGCATTTCTTCTTCAAAAAAATTTAATCAATGTTCAAGACTTGTACATAAACCAGAAAAAAATTATGTAACCTTCATTATTTACAGTAATCTATTATCTACTACTCTATTAATATTTTCTATTAGCCAGGCACAAATATCACCAACATCAGATTTTTCGTTTTTGTGACGACTCAACAATGTAAACAATTTCAAGAATAAAACAATATATTTTCGTAAAACGAATACTTCATTACTTTTAAATCTTGCTATACTAAGAGGTTTATAACTTGTTCCTGGCTAACAGAAAATTACGTATGGATCCATATATGCTTCGACCCTCGTAATTTAGCTTTCGAAAAGTTCTCTTCATATATATATACGGAAATATAAGGTAAAATAATTTAGTGAAAATTGTAATGATTTTTAAGTTGTGCTTTTAATATTTTGCTTTACAATTTACCTTTTGAAATTAATAAATAAAAAATAATTTTTATGACTTTAAAATAGGTATATAGTTGTTCTATATTGCATAGTTATCAAAATTTGCTTTAGTACAAAAGTTACTTAAAATTTCAAAAATTTAATGAAATGAAAAGGAATTGTATTCTCAATTTTTTTCTTAAAAATACATAATTTATATCATAGCAATAAAAAACATTTAATTACTTTAACAATATATTAAAAAATTGCTTATGGCAATGATTTAGTTACAGTACAAAAACAAAGTTTAAAATCACAATTTTAAAACATACTTGAATTAATTTAACATATAATGACATTTTTAGTTTAATCCATTTAATAATTTGCATAACATGTAATTCTATTTCCTCTTCATCAGTGTGACTTGTTTCCAAAAATAATTTCTCAAACATTACAAGAGAACAAAATGATGAAACTGGATATTTTATATTGAATATAAAATAGCTTGCTACAAGACATAATATAGCTTCTTTTAAATTTTCAGCTTCACAGAGCCGAATTCCCTCAACAAAGACTTTAAATGGGTGCTCATTCAGAAAAAGTTCATCCTTTGTTGCATCACATTCCAGGTATGGGAAATCTGAGGTTTCAAAATGCTGAAATAAAAATTAAATAAATTACACATATGTAATATATTACATATGTATATCATATGTGTATGTATAATTTGTTTACTTATTAATTTCTTGAACTATAAATGACATCACTACTCTCTATATTTATACTATGTTGGCAAACGATATAATCGTTGTAGTAGCTGTGGATGAATGCTTCTTTCCGCACAGTAAGTATTGAATTGTTAACATATTATTAAACTGTTATTGTTTAAAAGCACCTTGCTTTATTTAATCATTAGGAACTCATTTACAAACATATAGCATGACTCATGACTAGTGGCAACATGCACAGGTAGAGTGCAGGAGGGCCAAGATTTGAATCCGCTGGTGACATTGTTGTAGTCACTGTTTTCAAAAGAGAGGGAAATCGATGGCGATTGTGAGAATATGTGTAAAGGAGTCTTGCATCAATTGCCAGACTGCCTGGTATGAGTTTTCTGAGTTTACTATATTCAACCTTTTTTTTATTATAATTATATATATTTATAAACAATTTATAAGCAGAAGTCAAATTAAAAACCTTCATTCATTTTAACATATTTTAAATACATATATAAAAGTCAATTAATCAAATAAAAACAATCACTCAAATATACTATAATTAAATGTTGGCATCTTTACTGTAATTTAATTTAATCATAATTTAAATATGGTTAAAATAAATTACAAAATATTCGGAATATTTTTTAATCAACTTTTTCATTACAAGATCTACTAATTCAATGATCAATATTAATCATTGTAGAAAAAGAAGAGATTGAAATTATCACTTCTGAAAATATTCCATTAGAATTTTAATTACGAATTTTTAAAAAAATTCATAATGAATATATACAATAAATAATGCAAACAAATATTAATTAATATCTCATATTTAGAAAAAAAAAATTAATGTACAATATAATTAAAATATTTCCCAATTAAAACTAACGCCTCTTTAAAAAATAATTTTAATTTATATTTTATAACAGGATTTAAAAAAAAAAAAAAAATTTACTCATGAACTTATTAATGTTGATTATCAAATTATAGAGTTAAAAATTTATAAGAAATTATAAATAATATGTGTGTGCATGCATGCATGCATGCACACACACACACATATATATATTTACATTATTAGCAAGTTTCAGAAAAGATGAGGTTTCATTTGATATTGATGAACAAAAAAGAATGGCTCCAACTTCTTGAGCATCTGAAAAATTTTTTTCATTTTCTTTTACTTATAACTCACTTATAAATATAAGTTTAATAACTTAATTCTTTTACAAAATTTATAACAAAAATAACCAAAATATATGAATTGAAAGAACTTGACACATATATATTTTTTTAATAATCAATAATGAAAGTCTAATTTAGAAATTGCTTATGTCAAAATTGGATCAAAAAGTTTTCTGCAACAATTATGATGAAAATTTTATTAAAGAAATATAAATTTATTTTCAGTTTAAAGAAAATGCACTTTAAACTTCTTTAGAAGTAGTTCTATAATTTTCTTAATGATTAAAGTTTAAAATTTAAAAAAAAGAAGCATTTTTCTTATCAAATGATATTTTTTAAAACTTACTAATGGATTAACTTATTTTTAAAATAAGGAAATGCTACATGCAAAAACCTTATTTTAAAAATATCTTTCTCAATAAATTCTAATTTTTATTTTCCTTTTCAAACAGGTTACTTTAAGACGTTAAAATTTTTTTTTTTTTTTAAGCTTCATAAGAATAGTGAGCAGCAATTATTATATCTCAGAAATGGAGTGCTTTTACTTCTTTTTAAAAACATAACCTCTTTAAGGCACCTAATTACCTTGTATATTTTTTATTTCTTTTCATCATATTTTTACGGCAATAATGATTTTAACTTCAATCTCCTTCTTATTAAGTTCATAGACTGCCTAATAGAAAGTATCATTCTGTGACAATGTATGTGCTGCACTGAAGCTGAAGATTCCTCTTGGGTGTTGTTCTTACAGTTTGATAACATATGCAAAAATGTATATGTACATTATTTTTTTTAATTTCATTTAACATACAAAACCCACAGTCGGCAAATCGCACTCCGATGATAAAAGTACCCAAAAAAAGCTTAAAATTTTGAATGCTGAAATTTTAAGAAATGCAAATGTGGTCATAGAAAAGCATTCAAATGATTAGTTATGCAAAGTATATGTAAATTATAAGTATTAGTAAATTTCTTTGAAGAAATTAAAAATGAATATATAACAGATATTAAGCATTATTTTTTGCGACTTCCATTTAGGAACTTTATTATTCCTCTTCAGAAAAATAAGGCAGATGTAAACACACAGATCTTAGTTTAAGATAGGAAGAATTGTGGCTTATCAATACTGGATTTTCTTCTGGGAAATCAATTGCAGTTTTGTGTGTGTATGTGGGGAGAGGGGGAAAGGAGAGAATGTAATAAAGAAAAAGTCAGGTATGAATGTTTGCAGCAGTCTTGTGCCACAATTAAATTGGATGAAATAACTTTTATACATGGCTATGAAGAACTTAAATAGAAAAAAAAAAAATTAAGGTAGGTAAGCGTACCATGCACCATTTGATATGATTTTTAAGGTACACACTGCTGTGACTATATTCGACTCTATACCACAACCACCCAAACACAACAATGGTGTATATAATGCTTTTTACATGAACAAAAGAATGGCATATTCTTTTTTTCAACTTAATTCTTTTTTGTGTATAAAAACCACAATTTTTACATTTAAGTTTGGAACTACAATGGTGAAACACATAGCAGGTGTTATTGCAGCTGATGACTGAATGCACAAAATTCCTATTTCCTGCTTATCCAAAATCAAATGGTGCAACACTAATCCTATCTATGTGCCTAGTGCTATTAGAGCAAAAAAATATGGTTTTGATTTTTCTTATTCTTTATGATGTTGTAATTTTAAATTTAGCTGTTTAAATAAAAATTACTTATAAGATTTACAAACAAATTAATTTTAATGTTATCCTGATTAAGTAAATTAGTAATTGGAAATACTGTTGTGTGCATTAGTGTTGTACTGATATGCAAGCACATTTTAAAATTTATAAGCAATATCAGTTTTAAAGATATAATAAATTATGTGGCTGTCACTGATTTAAAAATATGAGGACAAGCAACATTTTATCTAACATTTACTGAAAAGATTTATATCTACTTTTAAATTCATTTTTTTTTATTTAGAAAAACATATTTTACTTAAACTGTTTTAATCATGCTTTTCATTTAAGGAAAAACATAAAGAAATCAAAATGTCACATTATATTATGTTACTAAAAATAGAAGAAACTTACATTTTTTCTGCATAGGAATTTGAAATAATTTTACTTTCCGCATTGTAGTCAGAATAAGTGGATCATTCTCTTTTGCAATACTTAATATATGCGGAGTAAACTTTTCAATATTAGAGATGAATCGTTTACACTTTCCAGCAAAAAATATTCTATCCAATTCATTTTGAACCTGAAATAATTTTATAAACATTGAGAACACATGCAATAAAGATATATATGGCTTTAATCATTTACAGAAGGTCTAAGGAGACATTTAAACATCAAATTATACTAAATTATAACTAACCTTATCAAATTATAATCATGATTCTCAAATTATTTATTTATATATATTGGTAAAAGTTCAGAGCTATACCTTCAATAGCTTGAAATTTTTAAAATTAGCGATGACAGACTTCAAAGGGACTATAGCCCTTTAAATTGATGTTGATGTTTCCTTAGCTAGTGTTGCAGCCTCAAAGAACATATCTTGCTAGTTTCCTGATAAATAAGCGTGAGGTAATATAATGATTCATCATAACTGGTTTCTATAAGATTGTATTGGTTTCTATTAATTATATCTATACAAAACAGATTTTTCAATACACTTAGCAGGTGTTTTTTTTTCCCTTCCAAAATAAGGTTTCAAATCACTGTTCTACTACTTTTTTTTTTCACTTTCATGTTTTTTAAACACTATTTTGTAATTAAAATAGGAGCTTAAAATTCTTTGTCCATATTCTTCACTGTCTGCTTGATAAATTGTGTATGGAATAAACATTAATATTTCTCGATGACTTTTTGCAAACAATTGAAAGCCAAGAACTATTTTTCACCTCCATTTTTTTTTTTTTTTTTTTTTTTTTTTTTTTTTTTGTGTATACTTAAAGTTCCATTAAATAATTTTTATTTAAGTTAAGAGCATAAAATGATATATGCATGCTTTAATCCAGATTACTATTGTATATATGGTCATAATATTTGCACAGTTTAAGTAGAGCAGATTCTCTCACGAAATCTGCAGCAGATAAAATAATATTTAATTGGATATCTCCAGAAGATCTAATATTTCAACAACAACAAAAAGCACAGATAAAAGTAAAAAGAACAGTGGATGGTGGCAAATACTCTCAGTAATTCAATCATTTGGATAGTATTAAACCTCCTTAAAGACATATCCTACAAATTCTAAATTCCATAGATTTGGCCTGACTTCATCTCCATTATACTTGATATGCAAAACTCCAAAAACAGTTGACCACATTTTGTTTCAAATATGTAGAACCAAGAAACAAATTACAAAGAGCTTTTGGATATAAAAGTTCTTTCTTGCTCTTGGATATTTGATATGTCAGAGGATGCATATTATAAGACAGCAATGATACAATTTCTAGGAAAACTTTCATAATCTTTTCAGCTATGGGGTACCCCACTTTTGCTTTCAGTGGGTATTATTTTTTTTATACACTTTTATTTTTACTAGTTGTACTTTATATGTTCGAATCATTGTTCAACTGTTACAATATTATGATCTATTTGATCTGTAGTTTTGTCCATTTCATTCTTTTTCAAATTTACCCATCTCATTTATTTTCTTTTGGTTGCCGAAAGTATGTGCAACAATTCTTTTCTTTTTAAAAGAGTTTGTAATGCACCATGGATAATGAAATCAAGAATTTCGATTTGTGGGGTGGTTTTTTTTTTTTTTATAAAGGTTTCATTTTCACTTTTGTCAAACTCTTTTATCTCTATTATTTTAACAGTATTTGGATAAATTGATATAAAGTAGTAACAACAAGCATACAACTCAAAGCACCTAGTCAAGTCAATAAAATGAACATTTATTTCTGAATATTACAATTTCTGTACAGTTTTTTTTATTTGTATAAACTTTCATAAAAGCCAGTATTCAATATTAATTCTTTTTATTCTTAAATAATTTTAGGAGGAATCAATATCTGCTATAGAAAGTATGCTATCAAGCACAATTTTATAAGTGTATGGTTTAAAAAAATTTTTTTTTTTTTTTTTTTTTTTTACATGAATTCCAATATTAATTCACAGGACATAGAATTGTTTATTCATAAAACAAAATTGCAATTTCTTAATTTACAAAGTAGAAGACTAGAACAAGAGTTAAGCATCTCAATTTTATCACACATGCTGGCAAATACAAATTGCATATCTTTTATGTTACTTTTAATGAGATGGCAAAACAATTTTCACCATAAACAATATATAGAGTTTCCATGGTGTAAATAGAGACAAAAGATCATTCTTTTAAAATCAAAGGAATTGGAAATAAGTTTAAACACAATGTACAACATTTCAACTTACTATGAATATTCCAATCTAATCCTACAATAAAGATCTGCCATAAAACTTCACCTCCTATCAACCAATATAAATGAAAATCCAAGTTTTAATGAGAATTAGAATAATCATTTAGAAATAAAAGGAGTGAGGTGATTCAGTATAAAACTATATTGTTGTAAAAGACGGAATTGAAAAGCATGAAAAGTATCACAATAAATAGCCAAAATCTCTTTGGATTAAAAATTTTGTGTGTGTGTGTGTAAATGTTAATGTAAAATATTTACATAACTGTCAAATTCTTGTGTGATTGAAAAATGATTTTAATTTTCAAATTCAACATGAAAAATTCTATAAAGAACAGTTAAAAAGTCTTTGTGATAAAAAAAAAACCCTTTTCTTTTTTGTACACCAGAATAATCATTAAATATTGAAATAAAAGAAGGATCAAAGTACCTTATTTAACAATGTTTATTTTAAAAAAATATGTTAAAATTAAATATAAAATTTTAAAGTTTTTATCAAAACCGATTAAATGGTTTTTCCATTGAATAGAAAATAAATTTTTTTCAATTTCTTTAAAATATGTATTTTTTGAAAACTTCCCCTAAGTCTACATATGATTGTGCCCTTGACACATAGGATATAATAATGCTAATAAATACATTTTTTTTTATAAGAAACCCCATATATTTATAAATACCATTACAGAAAATCGCATGAATTTAAAAATACAGAAAATTTACTCATAAAATTCCTCAATATTCCACAATTTAACATTTTCAATATTCAATTTTCCTTTTAGTACTTACTACTGCAATGAGATTATAGCAATTTTTGAAACATCCCCTTCTCCACATACATTTTAAAAAAGAAAAGCATTTATATTACTTAACTACTTTTAGCTTTTCCTATATTATTGAAGTAAAGATTTTTTAAATTTATCATAAAAGAAAACTTTTTAAAAGCAGCTCTAAAATTCAAATGTATTAAAATTTCCCACATGTATTTTCCTACATCAGAAAATGATTAACATAATTCAGAAATAGAAAATTCGATAAATCATTTAACCATTCCAGATTATCATTAAACAAAATAAAAATGTAATCTATATTGATGGTTTGATGTATAGTAAAAAAGCGCATTCATATCATGAGTATTTTCATACCCTTACAAATAATTAAACTGCAAGAAAATATTTTTAGTAGGGGATAATAAACATACCTTAATTTCCTGAATACAACCCACAGATTATATGTTAAAAACTTAATTGCACGGGCAGATTATAGGCAGATGGGTACAAAACATTCTTTTCCAGGAAATTTCATAAAAAATCAATTCTATAAAAGCACCACTTAAAAATTCTTTAATCAACAAAAATTGATGACTTTGTGAGAGAAAAGTAAATAATCTTTTACACATAAAAGAAGAAATATTACAATTAATTGTAAGCATTTGCGCTACGAATCAGACTTTTATAAAATGTACCACATATCATACATTAATGACTGCTTAGAATGTAGCTATATATAAGATTTAAAAACACTTTACAGAAGATCAAATTAATAGTTAACTGTGATAATGATCAAGATTTTTATCTCTAGCAAATATGAAGACTACAAACCACCGGAAAAATGCTTTTTTTTTTTTTTTTTTGTTCTCACGGCAGATCTAAAATGCATATCTTCTTTTCAGTTTCCACATCTTAAATGTGATATTTTTAAAAAATAATTGAAGTGTCAAAAATGATTTAAAATTGGAAAACGTTTTGGTTGAAAATAGCACTGCATTGGTATATAGTATATATATATATAAAAAAAAGGCTCAAATCTCCTCTGGATTATATTTTGCTGCAAATTATACAAGGTCTTATTTTTTCTGGTCGAAAACTTTGCCTGTTGGTAATATGGCGCTGCGATATAGCCACAAAAAATTATGATAATGAAATTGAATAGCAAAAGGTATCCTATTATTAAAATTTAAATTATTTTAAAACTGCACTAAAAAAGATTTTACAATACATACTCCTGCACACTAAAAAAATAGATCAGGGTATTTCTCTTTCACAAGTAACACACTAGGACACTTTGATAGTATGAAGTTTCGTCGTCTTTGAAAAGTTTTTGACATATCAACTGGCACAATAATATCCATCTCTTCTGAAGCAGCTATTCTCGCTATATGAAATAAATGATAACGTTATTATTCTGCAAAGAATTTTTTTATGTACTGCATTTTATTAAAGCATAATGTTATTTACTTAACTTGAAATTCATGGATGAATATACAATGAAAAAATACATTAAATCATTATAATACATGAAAAATAAAAATGGTGTAATATTTTTCTATTGTTTAGATATTTCATTTGAAATCGCACTTTAAATGATTGTGAAAATAAAAAATTAGAAACACAAAGTATTTTAATAAACATTAAAAAACTTTTTTTAAAGAAAAAAAAAGTGTTGTTATTCTGATTATCAATTTAATCTAATCATAACAATAAAAAATATTTATCTATTTATGGCCTTGCGATTAACATTTACAAAAATATTTAAAGCTAACATTCATCATATATCTTCAAATTATTGGCAGATTTTAATGCATACAATTAAAAACATTCAATTTAGGAGATGAAGCACCTTTGGGCTAGTATGCTCCATGAAATTTAACTACCAGTCCTAGAACTAATACTCAATTTTAAAATTTTCAAAGTACTCAGAAAGTTTAAATGACATTTAAGAGATAAAAGAAAAAGATAAGTGCACCAAATTTGGTGAAAAATGATGCCTTCAAATTTTTTTAAGCAGCAGAAATAATTTCTTATAAAAAAAATATTATCAATATTTATAATGTAAATTTTAGGAATACACTGGAGTTGTTATTGATTATCAGAATATCTCCACCTATCCAGTTCCACAATGAAATACATCAGTCTTGCTATATATAAAATAAACATAATTGTTCCATCATTTTGCAAATATATATATATATATATATATTTGCATAATGCATCTTATTATTACTTTTATCAAATATCTATTTCAAAAAGCATACCTTAATTTGAAGCTAAATTTTTTTTATATGCATATGTTCAGACGTATTACATTTTCTCATATTATGCCAGAAATATTTTTATTAAAATATAATAGCTATTCTAAAAAATATTTTAGTACCTGCTCATTTGGTACTGTTATTTACATTTTTTTTTTTTTTTGAAATACGTTTTTTGTAAGAAATTTGAAAATACTACACCTTTAACGTTGTAAAAAATATTTTGTTTGTTTTGAAAAGCAGTTTTTTTATAACAAGTTTATTAAGAGTTATTGAATTTTTTTCACAAATTCTCCTACATCCATTAGTAAAGATCATAATACAAAAATTATGGAAAAGAGTCAGGAGTCAATAAAAAAAAAAAAAAAAATCAAACTTGGGAGTCAAATTTTTTTTGCCTGGCTTTCCATCCCTAGTACTCACTAAACATAAAACAAGTCCCTTTGTAAACTTGCCAACAAACCTCTTTTATAATTTCATAAACAAAATTTAAGACTATATCAAAGTAGGTTCAGCACAATATATTTTGCTAACATTTGTGAAATGAAGCATTTCTTTGGCAAAAATACAAGTTATTATATTGTACTAAATTTTAACAGTCAAAATAACAAGAATAGAAAGAGTACCTGTTCGTGGAAATGCAGATCTAAGACGCATCTTGTTTGTATCATCAACTTTACAATTTTTCATTTTTGAATGAAGACTTCCATCATCATCGCTATCACTTTTTTCGTTTCAAAAGACTAAAGATTTTTAAAAAACAAGAAACTTTAAATACATTTATCTTCTACTTTGATTAACTCATGAAAAATAATTTTAAGTTACAATTAAATTAAAAACTGATGCAATAAATAATGAAATATAGGAAACCAATAACGTAACAATAGGAAATAAATGTGTAAAAAAACATTGATGTATTATTTAAAGATACAAGGAAATATTAGTGCCAATACTTTCAATATGAAAAATGTATACTTATTTAAGTACACACATAATATTTTTTTTTAGGCATTTATTAATATAGAAATAAATTTAAATGGTTTCATAAAATACAATTTTAAAAGTATCTTTCAGTAAGTTGATAACTAATCTATGCAAATTTCAAATATAACCTATTTCTTGATAGTAACAAAAAACTCAATTTTTATTGATTCTTTAATTAACTTAGTAACAATTAAGGACATGAATAAAGTGAAATACTATGCTTACCAATCCAAACAAATCAATAAATTGAAAATTTTTATATAATTCAACAAATTAATTATAAAAATTAAAAATTTTGAATTTATTATATAGGAGCTATGTAGGGCATTTTATAGATTAGGAGTCTCTAAGCAATTTAGGCTGGTGGCCACAGTGATTGTTTCACAAAAATTGGGTGGGCCATAATCAAAACCAAATACTGTATGGTAGATTAAAAGTCTGAAATTATATTTTGGTTCTTATAAAAAATTAAATCAAATTAACTAGATAAAACTACAGGTCATTAAAACTAATTAGAAAATTAATTCTAACAATTCACAATATATTAAGTAAGATTATTATTTTTTTTAACTAACAAGGAGAGTTAGTAGACAGCATGAACTATCCATCATTGTTTTGATTGAAATTCATGCTAGGTATAGGTCATGACTAGGATGTAAACTGACCAAAGTAGTACTCACACCTCTTGGTAATTTTAAAGAAAATCTTATTTGAAAGTTTTAAAAGCTTTTATATTTTTAAAGTTCTTAACTGACAAGCAATCTTATAATGGCAAAGGAGCAACTTAGCAATCTTACTGCCACAAGTTCTACTCTGTATGAAGTTTATTTTATACTTTACAATTATTTCAGAAAAATTAATAAGTATTTTCCACTAGAAACATATCTTTTATATTTGCCTGTTATTTAAAAAACAAACAAACATACTTTTCTTTTTAAATATTATCTTGTTGCTGTCAAATGTTAATTTTTCTAAAATTGTGTGTCTGGTGTAGCAATTGAACAAGAGAAATAATGTACTTAAATTTATTTTTGAGATTACAGGAAAAGAAAAATATGCATTATATTCATATTATCAGTAACTGAATTTATGATAATAAAAAAAACAGTAACATATTTAATTATCCAATTATGAAATATTAGAAATAAAAAGAAGTATTATAAGAGCCATGTTGTTATCTACAGTAAATACAGGAGAATCAGTATGCTTTACGGCATCTAGAACATTCTACTAATGCAGAGTTTTTGCATTAAAACAGTTTTGAGTATATAGACTGGAAAATAGCCTCAGTCCACATTTATGAAATTTTTACACTGAAGCACTCATTATATTTCTCACTTAACATTTTAATGGTTTTTAACTTTTTTTCTCTCTCGTTTACTTTCTTGTAACATTTGTTTGCAAAATTCTGCAATTCCTAGCAAGCAAATGATTCTAAAGATAATTCTAATTAAATTTTCTATTCAGTCAAATTTTGTATTTATTTCAAATAAATTTTTCTCTTATGTAATGAGATTAAGTATTTTATTCTAATTGGTGCAATCCCAAATATTTCTCCATACATTTACATATGAAAAAAAAAAATTACAACAGTAAAAAAGTTAATGTTAAACAAGGATTTTCATAAGACAAAATAGAAAAAATATATATAAAAATGAAAGAAGAAAATATATAAAGGCATGTTTCTAGGTAGGTATAAGGCATGTTTCTAAAAAATGTTTTAGAAAATTATTAATTTATGTAAGGATGATTATGAGTACTGCTGAAATTTTTAGAAATGTACATCAAATTTCCCAAACTATACATGAAAGAAATTAGTCTCCTCCTCTGCCCTCTAGCAAAACAGCAATATAAAATTTATCAAGGAAGTCCATCTTATATTTATCTTCCGTTAATATATATTTTAAGAATATTTATTTTAGATATGGAAAAATAAACATTTTCAAAAGGATAAGATTTCCAAATGAGCAACACAAGATTTTTGGAACAAGTAATGTTAAATTTTTAGTAGATAATCATCTCTGGTATTACTTAAAATGAATGTAATGTAAAAAATTAAAATGATTATAAAAAAATGAATAGAACTTCTATCACTTGGAGCTTGCATCGTTAACAACCATGCCATGAGATCACTAATCCTTGCGTTGTTTTTACATGAAAAAAAGTTTAAATTTTTCAAATTTCCCTCTCTCAGAAATTGAGATGTGGATCCTACTTTGCCTGCATGATCAGCATAAATGTATAAAAATAAATTCTTGTTTCCATATATGAACAAAGACAGCAAACATGGGGATAAAAGACATTTGAGATAAGAATATTTCCATTTTATTTTTATAAGAGATAATACATAATAAAGCTATGTTTAAAAATCAGTAACTTACCCATGCTCATTAGTTTTAAGAATCCAATCAGATACTTTTTTTCTTGATTTCTATTCTAATATTGTCTCTAATATGTTCAATATCAATTTTAGTATTCCCAGTTTCATTAACTTCAAACAGTTCAATTTCTTCTGATCTTAAATCATGTT
>BPLR01005056.1:0-49631 GCA_021605095.1 Caerostris extrusa
TTGACCTTAAGTACTTTTCACCGATATCAGAATGACACACAACTTGATGTAGATTACATACACAAATACAAAGTATCAGACGAGATTATACAGAACACTGGTGACATTTAACGATAATGTGAAAAAGAGTGGGTAACATTTCAAATCATTCTTAATCGTCAAGTATGCACTCTATTTTTGAATGTTAATGAACGCTCGGAGTGAATTCTCATCCTCATATTTCTATATATTTTAAGAAATTGGCAAAAATTCAATGTGCTTTCGTTACATTTTGAAACGTTTGTTTTCAAATTGTAGTGTTTAAATATTATTTACTTTGCATTTCTCAAATTAATAAAGTCTATTTAATAACTTACTAAAAATCTTTCTTTACAATTTAGACACAGTTTTATTATTAATAAATGTAAGAACGAAAAAATCAGCTGTCGTGGTTTTTTTATCCCTCTCAAATGTTAGCAGATTAAAAAATGTGATAAGGAAAACTAACACTTTTTATATTAACTTTTTGCTAACGTAAATTCAAATAACATTTATGTATTTTTTAAATTTGTCCAAATATCAGTTAAATTTATTGTAGCTATAAGATTAATAGCTAAAAATATTTAATTATCAAATCATGAATATTTTTTATGTTATAGAAACAGTTTCAATATATTATATTAGAAATATTGTTATATTTCAAGACATATTTTACATCCTGTATTTTTAAGGTTATTTTAATACAAAATAAAAAATTTCCGACAGAAAATTTATCAAAATAAATTATCAGAAATATCTAGCTGATTTATTTGTTCTCAATTAGATTCAAATATATACAGAGACAGCCCAGAATATATAAAATATTAAAAGCATGGCTAATTTCTTATACATTTTCCTTCGCTAATCAAATAAAGATCTAACGCCTATTAAATTTTTAATAAAATAATAAGCTTATTATGTTTAAAGCTTTTCGATTCACAATACTGCAATTTAACAGTAATCACATGTGAAGAAAATTACTTATTGATGCCGCAAATATTTATATAAAAAATATTCATTAAAAATAAATTCAATCATTTTAACATTCTGTAATTTGAGAGACACAGAATAATCGATAATTAAAAAGATAATAGATAAAATGAATAAAAAGTTTTGCAAAAAACGTTTGCCTTCAATTCAAGTTATTTGACATTATAGAAACTTAAATCTTTTGTAGAAGTAAAACACCGCAGTCTAAAAAAAATACTTATTTTTAATGTACATAATTGACAAAAATGTTAAAATTATAAAATTTAAAATAATTTCCGAGACAATTTAATAATATCAAAAAGATGATGTATTGATATTATAATAAAATACAAGATTGTATCGCTTAGTAATTTTTTGCAATTGTTATAATTTATAAAATTTAATTTTAATTTATTATAATTATTAATAATAAGTATTATAAAATCATGGGATAAATTATTATTACTTACTTATGTCTTAAATAAATATTTATTTAAGCGGATATAACAATATATAATTTAATTGTATAATTTTAATAATGTAAATAATATACGATTTAATTTCGATATGAATTCTTTTTTTTTGCAAGCAGCAATCATTAAAGTAAAGCAAAATTATTACACGTAATTAAACGATTTCAAATATTTAGCACATAAGAATTGATTAAAATATTTACAAGCCGTTTGCAATGCATTTAGTACTTGAATATTGCGTTCAGGATTTCAATAAATATATTTGCTAAACTTGACAAACATTTTTTTTTTAAAAATATCATTGCTTGGAGATTAGAGTTTAATAAATTACAAGTAAGCAAACAAAATTACTATACTAATAATAAATATTTTTGAAATTTTAAATATTTATTAGATTGAATAAACATTAATCGAGTCAAAAAATATATCTATTTTTTCAATTTCATTTTCTAATTTAAAAACTTCAATTTCTATTTTACGATCCAATATTCAAGACATAAGATCATCTTTAAAACTATTGTTAGGATTTCTAAAGTTTTGGACGCAAATTAAATTAAAATTTACTACAAAAAATAATTTTCTCTTCATTATATTATATATAAAAATTTTATATTTAAAGTTTTTTTGTTTGATTGTAGACATAAAATTAAGGACTTGGAAAAAAAATTCGAATTTATTTTATAATTAGAAAGTAATTTACTATATTATTTATATTGAATAGATTCAATGAAATAAGAATTAATTTAAAAACTACAAATAATTATTCGTCAATAAAATAAACTTTAAACGATAAACCTTTTTTCGAAAATAGCTAAATTAATATTGATAAAGAAAAGAAATTACAACTCTTGTAAATTATGCAATATGAATAGCACCTTAATTCAAGATTTCCTGTATCTTTTTTTCTTATATTTTATATAAAATATTTTTTTTCATTGTAAAAATATATATTTCATGTGTTAATACCATAAGTGAAGTCCCAATTTAGACATTTTTAACCGTGTTAACAGAAATGATAATAAAACAAAACTTACCTTGTCCCTAGAACATTTTTGAAGTCCATTCAGAAAGCAAAAAGCAATCGTCAAACACGTGAGTAGATTCATCTTCAGAATTCTTCGAAAAACTACCGTTTATCTTTCCACATAAAAATAATAGCAATAATAAAACCAGACGATAAAAAAAAAAAAAAAAAGAAAATTGAAGTGAATGGGAAAAAAAAATATTTTCTTTTATAAACAGCAAAATAACGTTCGAAAATCCTCTTATTCCAACATCATTTGTTTGAATAAAAATTTGTTCTGTTCTTAATAGCAACAGTTCTGTATTCCCGCCGAAAGACTGTTGGATCTTGTTATGAAAGAGCAGACGATATTGCGGACCAATTTCTTTCTTCCTTTTCGCCGTCGGCTCCGGTTCTACTTCGCCAACATCGCCAAGACAATGTGTTTTTGACGAGCGGCTTCAGCCTTCTCTCTCTTCTTTTATCGAACTTTTCAATAAGATTTTTGGAATAAAAATGGAAAAAGAATATTTTGCCAAAAAAAAAAAAAAAAATGTTAAGTTCACTTTAGCTCCAAAGTGATTATTTTAAAAAGTTTTTACAATATTGCAACGTTGTTGTAAAAATAAAAAAAAAAAATCTTTTTCCAATATTATTATTTGACTGTAAGAATGAAGGACGATTTGTGAAGGCTACTAATAAGAAACTTAAACTTTGAACTCTTTTTTTTGTTCCTTATATAAATCTTTGTCATGCAATTTGAAAAATATTTTTAAATCTTCGTTTTTGCCGATTATTTTATAATTGATTAAAAATAATATGAAAAACCTCATTTATTTCCTAGATTTTTGAATAAAATGGAAAAGAATATTTTGCCAGGAAAGAAAAAAAAAAAATCTAAGTTCACTTTGGCTCCAATATGAGTAAAAGTGATTATTTTAAAATTCTTTACAATATTGCAAAGTTGTTATAAAACTCTAAAAAAAATTTTGTTTCCAATATTATTTGACTGCAAGGGTGAAAGGACGATTTGAGAAGGCTACTAATAATAGCAAACTTAAACTCTGAACTCTTTTTCTTACACAAAATCTTTGTCATGCAATTTGAAAAATAGTTTTAAATCTTCGTTTTTACCGATTATTTTTAAACATTGTGAAAACTTCATTCATTTCCAATAAATTTAATTTGTTTTATTTTTTTAGTTCAGTAAAAGTATATATTTAATAAGCAAAAACTTATATTCCCTTTTTTTGGATTATTTTGGGCAATTCACTACATCTAAAATTGACCATTTCCATTTTTATTACCGAAAATTTTGGAATGAAGAAAAATATTTCTTATATATTTTTCAAGATAGATATCATATTAACGTTACACAAGAAAAACAGAAAACTCTCTCATAATCAAAATAAATTTATAAATTTTAGATTTAAACTTATAAATTGCATAAGATTATACCCTTCCTAGTAGAAAATCTGTAGACTACCTTTAAATATATGTACCTTTTTGCTATAGAAAATATGTATACATTTATAGAAAATAGTATAAATAGAAAATTTAGTCTGTATGTGATCTGTAGCCAGTACAATGATGTCACTAACTGATAAAGACTAGCATAGATTCTTTAATACATTATTTTCCCAGTTCAACAAATATTTGAATTTCTATCTCTGTGCTTAATTTTTATACCTTACTTTTCTTTAGAAAGTTCAAGAGTTTAAACAACAAATATTTATACAATTTATTTTTCCTTATTTTTTAATCAGAAATATATAAATTCTTCTTGCTTATATATATCTTGTACGCAAAAATAAACGAACAAATAATTTTAAACAAAAGGAAAATTTGTGAATAAAACAAACTCAATAGTTTAATATAACTGTTCGAAAAATTATAAATAATAAAAAATACTTCAAACTAATAATCTTGCAAATAATGGAAATTCATTCAACATTGACTTTTTTTCGAATTGCAACACGCTAGAAAATACTAATATATGATTTTTAAATTTTCAAAATGAAATTTATGTCATCATTAATTATTCTGTTAGATCCATTCTTCATGTAGTTTTCATTCATTTGTCAAAGTTAATAATTGCATGTGAAATAATTTCAAATGAAAATACCATCTGCAATTCTGTTTTAATTAATTTTAGCTCCAAAGATGGCCCCCTGTACAATTAAACCACTTCTACCAACACCAATTCTTTTGAAAAATTTTGCTATAATTATATAATTAGCACGTTAATCTCTTTCAAAAGATGAACTTCATTTATTTTCTGATATCCTTTTGTTTTATGATCTTTGAAATTGCTGTTTCTGAATGCCTGGTATTTTGACTCGTTGCTACAAAACCCAGTTATGTGAAAGACTTACCCAGGGTTCCCTTTTTAGGTGGGCTGTTATTCTGCCTCCATATTGTGTCACCGCTACAGGGAATAAAACATCCACAGAGAACTTTTGGAGGTTTGCATCTTCCTCCTCGATGCTAAAGAAAGGATTTCCTCATCAAAAACCGTTATCGCGCTGATTACCTACTTAAACAAAAATGATTTTGGCTTCATTTGGTTTTAAATTGAACTTTCTCATTTAAGAAAGTCAATCTGCTTATCCTCTGGGCCGAAATTGACTTCGTAATTTTCAAATTAATTCTCAGTAAAAAAGAAAAAATATTTAATCAGTGGAACTGATACCTTATTTTTATATATGAGTCGAACAACCCATCAACAGAGAAAAGGGAGAAAAAAATATTAAAAATCCAGTAATTGTGATTTTTTATATTAGAATGCTGGAATCATTTATATAATGATTAATTTTCTGCATTACTTTTCAGTCCGACATTTGCTAAAAAAATGTTAAATTTTAATGAAAAACTTTGATTAATCAATGGCAAATAAATCAAAATAATTCAAACATGCATAATTTGTTTAATGTTCATCTGATTTTTTAAAAAAAAAAATCTGAAATTTTTTTTTAATATTTTGATTTTTATACACATATTTAATTTTGATTACAAATTATTAATATTTATTCAAAACAGAGCGAAAATCTGCGATCTAAATTCAATAGTTTCAAAATAAATGTATTTCATCGAAAAAAATTAAAAAACAAATATATATTCACTGTAATTAGAAGAAAAAATAAATAATAAAAGTTAATGAAAATTATTTTCAAAGCTAAATAAATAAGTGTTCCTCACATGCGCAGTATGCTATCTGTGAAATTTCATATTGTACGACGGAGTCTTAAATAAAAATAAATCAATTGTCATCAAATCTGAAGAATGTATTAAATTAATTAATGTAATAAAATTAAATGTTTACTACAATAATTAAAAAGTCAACAAATATTTCAATACTGGCGGCTTCCGATGCAGTGATTGTTTTCAGAAACAAAGATACTCCATAGAGAATGTGACAATTTGTTTAAAACGTCTCTCACCGATAATCAGGCTGTTTAATGGAAGTTTATTGGGTTTTTAAAAACTCAAATTTGAATCAGTTACCCCTAAAGGTCCACTCGAAAGCAATGCTTTTTTTTACATCAACCATAGATGGTTTTTCTCGGCATTTGTAAGTAGCACACGAGGCCCACAGATGTTCAACAGAAAATAAACCTTGATAGTTTAATTAGTGGTTTAGTGATAATATGCGTAAGTAAGTGAGCGAGATGGCTCAAATTGAAATTTGTTGGTGGCCTTCTTTTCCAACCAGATTCGATGACAATTTCGTCAACATCTACAGCTTCTGGCATCAATAGTTAAACTTGCTGGTGGATTTTTGCTGGGACAGTTCACCATAAAATTTTCTTCGGAGGATAGTGCTCACTTTTCATTGGCCATCTTTGTCCAGTTCGTGATATGCATAAGTGAAAATACGAAGCCCTCTGATGTACAGCAAACAAAGAAACTTCAATTGATGCAGCACAAATTACAATCAGATTTTGAACAGATTGCATGGATATTTATGAAGCTTGCTCTGAAGGAAAATTATGGCTAAGATTATAATAAATGTAGTTGTAAATAATAATTATTTCTAGAAAAAAAAGAAACAGTTGGATGCGTATCAATGCTTAAAATATAAAAGTGAATTATCATACCTGCTTAATATGTAATTTGATAGCTGACTACACAATCTAAGGTTATAATATATTGTACTAAGAATAATAAAGTTGAGCTTTTTAATAAAATTTTATTTTTAATAGGAGAATTAATATCATCTTTTCAAAATCTTGTGCTATATAATTATACACATTTCATTAGACGTTTTAAAAATTTTTTTAAAATCTTTTATTTTTATGTATGCAATTCATCTACAAATTTAAGGGATATTTTTAAATTTTCAAACGTTGGGAGAGATGTAGCATACAGTACAAAAGTTATGCTAAACTAATTCGATAAAATATGTGAATATACATTTTTGCTAGAATTGATGGTTATGATGCTGGAAAATGAGAGTTCGTGATTTTTTTTTATATCGAATGTAACCGATATAGTTTAATGTAATTTATAGTCTTATTTTTGATAAATCTTTTATATTCAGTACAAGTATTCACTGACTCAAAATATGTTGATTTATTATTATTTTTCACTAAGGGCTTTATGTTCCTCGTAGTACATTAGAGAAAATGTTATTGCTGTGTCAAAGTAAAGTGCTGAGGACATTCAAAAGTAAAATACCTCGTACTTGGATGTCGTATGTAAGGAAATGCGAGATGCTTACATATCACAGTATTTCTCTTCGAGTCGCCTTGCTTCTGAAAGCTGTAACTGCAAAGAACTCGGCAGTAGTTTCAAATATTTGTTCTTTTAGATTGTGAGCATTATCACTCGGTCATTATTCACATGTTTCTAATTTGTTAAAAAATTTAAGGCATCACTTGTCAACATTTTCTCTATAGAAAAGAAAGTATTTTGATGATCTTTCTTTTTTCATCTCTTATGTCTCTGCTTATGTCTCTTTATACATTGGCAAACTCCATGAACTTCTGCTTAGTCTCACTGACTATGGGAAAATTACATCCAAAGTATACATCCATCCTCTATTTTTTGAATGGTTCTAATTAAGCGATGAAAAATTCAGCATGATAGGAGACGGTCTTGGCCCACCACGGGGTTTTGCGGCAATAAATAATAATAATCATATATATATATATATATATATATATATGATTATTATTATCCTATCCGTATGTTTGATATATATACATATTATTGTTTATATATATATATAAACTATAATATGTATTTATATCAAACGTTGTCTCGATAAAATAATGGTATTTATTGTCCAATGTAAAATTAAAAAGTATGGAAATCTGCATCGGAAAATATTAAATGAAATACTTGATTAAGCAAAAAATATCTAACCTGAAGTAGTTTAGGAATGAAAATTGTTTACAAAATAGTGAATCATTCGAATAATATCTCATCGAAGCTTTAGTATTAGCATCATTTCAGTAATTGAAGAGTAAAGCGAATGAAAAGCAGAGCTATCTACTGGCAACTGGCAACTGGCGTACCGATTACGGAGTACCAACAGGGGGAAATACAAAACCTCCTCATCTTAATTAATAAATATGCTTTGAATTATAAAAGGCTTAATTATTGTTAGTAAAAATTAAAGATTAAAAAGTTTCTAAAATTAATGTATGGTACTCAAAAAAAAAGAAAAATACTATTTAAAAAGTAAGATAAAAAATAAAAGCAATTAGGGACCAGTTGTCGATGCCATAGACTATTTCAAAACGTAAACTACCCCCAACCCGTTGCTTAACACTGATTGGAGAATTATGCTGAATCGTGGGAAGAGCTATCTAATACACAGTTTAACATGAGTTTGATGGATATAAAGCATATATTATCTTAACAACTTCTCTACAAGTTACAAAAATATGTTAACTATTCAAGATATGAAATGATAAAGAGAACCAGACCAGCATCGAAACAATTACTACTATCAATATCAAGAATACATCTAAACCAAATTCTTTGGCATGTTTTGTCTACTGGGAATAACGTAATTTTCGGAATTGGTTCCCTGCGCATAAAGATCTAAAACATTTCACCACAGTTTTTTTTTTTTTCTCTCCTTTTACCTACTGATGCATCAAAGACAAGCATTTTTGTTTGTTTTTATTTCAGAGCGAGGAGTTTGCATTGAGGCCATATAATCACTTCCGTAAATGAGTGTTACTTTCTTGGGTGAGTGTAACGTAATTAACATTTATCAGTTTGTGAAGAGATGCGGAATTAATTATCTCTCGAGTATCGAACTAAGAGTTGTAATTATATTAAAGTGAGTTAAGACTGGTTTAAGGAATCCAATGGCTAGTTTTTTTGTTTGTTTGTTAAAGGGATTTTTTTGTTTCTTTGTATGCATTACAATTGGTGGAAACTCGTCAGTTAGTTTGTAATTGATGATAGTTGTTCTTTTTTTAATTTGAGATAGTTTTAATTCTTAATTTGAATCAAAAACCTGCTTTTTAATGTTGTTGTTCAATGGAAGTTTTTACCAGAAAATTGAAAGTTACAGAACCATCTTAGAATAATATTTTAAATGCATAATATTAAATTAAAATCAATCAATTGCATTAAAAATAATTATAAAAGTGAAGCAGAAGTGTTAGACTTGCATTTTTTTCCTGACAATTAAATAATAATAAAATTAATTTTAAAAATCAGAATAGTTTTAATTTTATTTTTAAATGTCAATATAATATTGATATTGTTCGCCAATATTGTTAATTGTTCATCGATATTGTCCATTATTCCTTGGTATTGTGCATCGGGATTAAAATTATATGATAGAAAACAATCTGTTAGCTTTTGTTGTGTTGTGTATAATCCTCAGGGCCCCTGCAGTACGGGCCGGACATCCGATGAGTAATCTACTCATGGTTGGAAGAAAAGTGAGCAGCTTCTGTTGTGATCGAGTAAAAGTCTGACTTGGTACCGTAACACTCTTACAGTCATATGAGACCGGGACCCCGACTTAAAGTGGATTCAAACCACTACAAACATCCTTGGCACATCATGGATGTTTGTAGTAATCATAAATATAGAAAATACTAATATAATTTATGACATATATAATCACAAAAGCGTTCCAAAGTGGGGCGGACAAAGTTTTAAATAAACGTCCGTGAATATAAAATATTTTTCTCGTTTAAGATTATGGGTCTTACAAACAAGTACTTCCAAAATCTAGACCACTGGTTCAAAAACCCATGATATGAGGTGCTAAAAATAGTACCATCCTTATATTTACTATCAATATGATCGATATATTGTCGCATCATCAATATGATATAGTAATACACAGTATATTGTTATCACCGATATGATATAGTAGATCAATATATTGTTAACCATCAATATGTTATATCATCAATATATTATTGCATAATAAATATGGTATATAGCACATTAAATATTGTTGATATAGTAGCAAATCAATATATCGTCTAACCATAAATGTGACCTAGTAGCACCCATCGTCTGCAAAAGAGTCGTAAATTCTAACAGACAAGCAGCACTGCGTCAAATAACCGCAGAAATCAGTGTGGGAGCAAGGGACTTGTCGATATATTGCTTTCTTGGGATATTCACTCAATATGACAGAACGATATCGTTGAAGCGACTCTCGTGGGCACGTGAGCATATCGGTTGGTCCCTAGATATGGAAAACCGTGGCCTGTCCGATGAGTCACGATTTCAGTTGGTAAGAGCTGATGGTAGGATTGATGGCGCAGACCCCACGAAGCCATGGAGCCAAATCAGCAGGCACTGTTCAAGCTGGTGGTGGCTCCGTTGGGACTTGGTCCTCTGGTGTTACTGGACCGAACATTGAAAATGCTTATGTTCACTTGGAGATCACTTGCAGCCATTATACCCAAACAACGATGGGATTTTTATGGATGACAATGCGCCATGTCAAAACTGTTCGCGATTGGTTTTATTCTGGACAATTCCAACGAATGAGCCACCTAGATCGCCCGACATGAACCCATCGAGCATTTATGGGACATCATCGAGAGGTCTGTTCGTGCCCCAAATCCTGCACCATCAACGCTTTCACAATTATGGACGTCTATCGAGACAGCATGGCTCAATATTCCTGCAGAAGACTTCCAACGACTTGTTGAGTCCATGCCACACCACTTCGCAGGGCGAAAGGAGGACCGACACAGGTATCCCATGACTTTTGTCAGTGTATATTGTCGCATCAGTAACATAATAAATCTATCAGAGATTGTCTCACCTTTAATTTAGTAGCACTATTCTTAAAATGTGTTCATAACGTTATTTTTAATTATGAACCACATTTGTAAGAGTAATAGTATCTACTTATACACTGCACTAATGTATGCAGTACAGAAATTTACCTTATTTGAATATTGGTGAATGGCAAAATAGACGTAAAAGAATGAACTCTAAAATGTGAAAAATATATTTTTTCCATGTCTAAAATCCTATTGGTAAAAAGAAAATAAAAAAATAATGGTAAGAGATATTAAATTGTTAAGTGTAAAAATTTTAAAATTTTCTAATTTTTCTCTTATATGTTTTCCAAGAACATTCTCTTATTCTTTCTGAGTTAAATGAAAATAATTAATTAGACAAAACACAATTATAAGAAATAATTTATTCCATGACAGTATTTCTTTACTTTCCGCCCTAAAAAATTCGTTAAACGATTTGATGATCATCGTTCATGTGACATTTGGTTATTCATTTTAATTACTTTAAATGAAGCCCGGCTCGTGGCTCAGTGGCGACATGCGCCGCCGATGATCATTAGTACTGAAATTCAATCCGCTGGCGGCTTTGTTGTAGACACTATATCAAAAACCAAGGAAACTCGAATTGCGTATGGAATGTTCAGCTTCTTACCTCGTTAGCCAAACTGCCTGGTAGGATGTGTTTCAGGTTTTTTCCATACGATATGCAAATGCGATGGATATAAAAGTCCTCCCGAAAGGTATTGTACTTCTTCTTCATTGACTTGGAGCCAAGTCAGATTTCTACCTACGTATGCTCCGTCAGGTAGAAGCTGTCCCTTTCCCTCCATCCATTAGATTACTCTAGGGTGTCCGTACTTCTTCGTCTGACATTCTTTGGGATATACAGGGTTAATAATATAGTGCATAATTTGGGATATATTTTTTGAATAATTCTTCATGTAACGATGCAAGAAAAGGAAAGCCCCGCATCCATCCATGAGTAGACTTACTCATGGGATGTCCATCCGCTGCAAGACACTGAGGATGAGTCACACTTTAAAAGAAACTGGTGCGATGTTAAAAAAAAAAAAAACAACTAATCATGTACTAATTTTCTGTCTTTTTCTGATTAGGCATCCTCTAATGAAATTCACCATAACATTTGATGGTACAGAACTTTTTTTCTAATATCCCAAAATTGAAACCGAAAAAGACAATATCCTCCCTTACCCTTTTATCAATACATTTACGACCAAAAGACTCGAAAAGGTCTTGGAGCGAACAGTAGAAGCTCGCTAATTATTCCAGTAATTGAATATTAAGCCTAATTTTATTTTTTGGGGTTCATTTTTATGCCATTGACTCGAGAAAGCGCCACACGTGGTTTGGCGGAGAATATTGCGTTACTAATTAGTAACGGGATATCCCGCCTTTCCCTGGATCCGTTTAAAATATTAGCGGTTCAGTGGCTTTTGCTCAACAGCCACGTATTTCGAGAGATAAGAAGTATTCACCAGGGAATCTAATTAATAGTCTTAATTAGAGGGGAACAAGGAAAAAATGGAGTGCGGCCTTATATTGGTGATAAATGGGCGTGTAAAAGTGTATTCTATGCAGATAAGAAGTAAGTGAAAAGAAGTATATAAGAATGCGAAATAAAGGGAAAATATTGCTTGTTGAAAAATAATGAGGGCTTCTAGTTTTTTTGGGGAGATTGGAGATTTTTGTATGAAAAAAATTTGCAGTCTTTATAAATAAATGCATGATATTTATTTCTATATAAATACAAATCATATATGTTTCTGTATATGTTCCAGCACAACTTACAAACTGTAATACTTAAAAGGGAATTTATGAATTTATGGTTTAACTAAAACACTTTATAACTAAAAAATTTTTTTGATAAATCATTAATTAATATCTATTAAATTTCTTTTTATTACTATTAAAAAACATTTTTATGAATCCTTTTAAATTAAATAAAAATATTTTTTCTATTGTCTACAGATTTTCACAACACTAAATGGCACCAGCCTTAAAAAAACTGACTAGACGCCATTAATTTATTTACTACAAAAATTTACAGCATTAATTTTCAATAACTTTAAATCAGCACTATAATATTCTTAAAATAAAGTGCTAAAAGTGAAAAACTATATAATAACGCTTTATTTGACAGTTGCTAATGTTTAACGTGAATCGTTTAAAATCAAAAATCTTTTGCTTTTTCACAGACATTTTTTTAATAAATTTTACCGGAAATTAAACATATTTTGCTTTCTATGGCATTTTTGCTTTTCTATGTTTGTTTGCCTTATATAACAAATGAAAAAACTAAATTAACTAAAAAACTAAACTAAAAAGCTAAATCAATATATTTTGCGCCATCAATATGATATAATAGTACATCAATGCATCGTCGAACCATAAATGTCACCTAGTAGCACCATCCCATCAATAATATAATAAAACTATCAGAATATTGTCTCCCCTTTAATCTAGTAGCACTGTCCTTAAAATGTGTTCATAACTTATGAACCACCTTTGTATGAGTAATATCTACTTATAAACTGCACTAATGTATACAGTACAGAAATTGACTTTATATGAATATTGGTGAATGGCAAAATAGACATAAATGAGTGAACTCTAAAACGTGAAAATCATTTTTTCCACATGTAAAATCAGATTAGTAAAAAGAAAATAAGAAATAATAGTAAGATATATTAAATTGCTAAGTGTAATAATTTTATAATTTTTTTTTCTCTTATATGTTTTCAAAAAGAATATTCTCTGAGTAATTTAAGTTAAATGAAAACAATTAATTAGACGAACGCAATTATAAGAAATTAATTATGTATTTCATTACAGTATTTCGTTATTTTCAGCCGAAAATTTATAAATAATTTGATGATCATCGTTCGTGTGACATATCGTGTTAATTACTTTAAAAGAAGCCTGACTCGTGGCTCAGTGGCAACGCGCGGCTCTGGGGAGTAGTAGGACTGATGTTCAATCCGCTGGGGGCTTTGTTGTAAGCACTGTTTCAAAAAAGGAGGAGACTCAATAGTGTTTGTGATGTTCAGCTTCTTGCCCTTTAGTCAAACGACCCGGTGTGTTTTCCGGGTTTTCTCCCATACGATACGCCTAAGTAGTTTTATCTAAACGCCCTCCCAAAAGACATTGGCCTCTTTCTTCAACGACTCGGAGTCAAGTCAGACTTCTACCTACGGGTGCTCCATCATAACAGAAGGTTCGAATCTGTGGTGGCATGGATGTTTGTGAGTAGCTCGGAATCCACTTTAAACTGTAGGTCCCAGTCTGTTTAGCCCGTGTGTGCACAAGATGAAAATAGAGCGACAAACCAAACCAAACAAAAACCATCATAACATAAGCTGCCCAATTCCGTCCCTTTCTGCAGGACATTGAGCATGAGTCACACTTTAAAAAAACTGGAGCGATGTTAAAAAAAAAAAACTAACTAATCATCTGCTTATTTTCTGTCTCTCTTTCTGATTAGGCATCTTCTAATGAAATTCAACATAACAATCGATGGTACAGAACTTTTTCTAATCAAATATTTCGTCTCATATCCCAAAAACCGAAAGACACTATCATCCCATGCCCTTTTATCAATACATTGCGACCAAAAGCCTCGAAGAGGCAGAAGCTCAAGTATTCCAGTAATTGAATATTAAGCCTAATTTTATTTTTCTGGGGTTAATTTTTTATGCTCATTGCTCAAGAAAGCGCCACACGTGGTTTGGCGGAGAATATTGCGTTACTAATTAGTAACGGGATATCCCCCCTCTTCCCTGGGTCCGTTTAAAATATTAGCGGTTCAGTGGCTTTTGCTTAACAGCCACGTATTTCGAGAGATAAGAAGTATTCTCAGGGAAATCTAATTAATAGTCATAATTAGAGGGGAACAAGGAAAAATGGAGTGTGGCCTTATAGTTGTGATAAATGGGAGTGGAAAAATGTATTCTATGCAGATAAGAGTAAGTGAAAGAATTATTAAAGAAGGCGAAATAAAGGGAAAATATTGCTTGTGGAAAAATAGGGAATGCCTTCTAGTTTTTGTATGAAGTGACGAAAAACATTTAAACAAATCTTTTTAAGTAAATGTATAATAAAATTTAATTGTATATAAATCTATATAAATACAAACAGTATATGTTTTTGTATACGTACCAATACAACTTACAAAATGTAACACTTAAGAGTTCAAGATTTTTTTCTCTCAGGGGTTTAATCATTTTATGATTTAACTAAAACACTTTATAACCGAAAATTACTTTTTTGTTAAATTATTAATTAATATCTATTAAATTATTTTTATAACAATTAAAAACATTTTTATGAATCCTTTTAAATTAAATAAAAATCTCAATAATTTTTTATTATCATCAGATTTTCACAGCACTTAATAGCTCCAGCCATAAAAAATCTGATTAGACGCCATTAATTAATTTATTGTAAAAAAAATTAAGGTAAAAAACTGATAGCATTAATTTTCAATATTTTCAAAAGTAGCACTATAATAATCTTAAAATAAAATGGTGAAAGTGAAAAACTATATAATAACGCTTTATTTGTCAATTGCTAATGTTTAATGTGAATTGTTTAAAATCTTTACTTTTTTCCCAGACAATTTTTAATACATTTTACTAAAATTAATAATATACTGTCGTCCAAAGTTATGAACAACCGGTTTTTTGCGCTTAATTTGCAAAATGAATGAATGTAGAAACACCAAATTTGGATGACATGTGCACAAAATACTAATATTGACTGCAACATAGAAATTTACATAAGAAAAACGCACACAAATGATTTACAACAAAAAAAAACAATCTCGCTGGAAAAGTCCATTCTTGGAAAAAATAATAATCACAGTTTTATGTGGTAAAATGTCATAGAAACATATCAAAAATGAGTTTGAACAAGGGATAAGCCCACCCCTAGCTTGAATGCATTGGCGGCATCGACTTTCCATGCTGTCAATTAAGTTGTCGGTTACCGAAATGGCAAGCGAAGACCAGTCACGGAGTAAGCTTTGTTCCAGCTCTTCTAAAGACCTTGGAGGAGGACTTAAAGCAGCAACCTGTCTACCAAAGTAGTCCCAAATATGATCTATCAGATTCAGGTCTGGAGACCAAGCTGGCCATTCCATTCGCTCCAAAACGAAGACCACAAAATATTCCTCAACAACTACAGCTCGGTGAGGTCTTGCATTATCATCCATCAGAATGAAAAAAATGCCCATTGCACAGGCATAAGGGCGGCTATATGGATCAAGGATCTCATCCCGATATCTCAAACCAGTCACAGTTCCACCCAGGAACACATGCAGGTCAGTGTGACCACCGAGTGAGATCCCTGCCCAAACCATTATTCCACCACCTCGGTAACTGTGTTGGATTGATGGTATATGGTGATTTGTTCCCTCCAGATCAGCAGACGTCCTAAATCGCTCTCCAGTGTGAATCTGGACTCGTCTGTAAAGAGCACAGGAGCCCATCTCTGTCTGGTCCAGGAAACGTGTTCTCTTGTCCAAGATAAGCGGGCCCTTCTCTGTCGTCTGTTGAGGGGGACACGCACAACTGCTCGCCTTGGATAGAGACTTGAATTGTGAAGACGCCTTCACACCGTACCAGCGTATATTCTTCTCCATGAAGCTACAGAGTGGTCTGCAACAAGTTGCTACACAGAAATGCTTCTTCTCCTTCGGGCCGAAAAGAGCTATAAAACTGTCTTCTGCAGGCGTTGTAGCTCGTGGTCGACCTGGAACATGTCGTCTGGACACAGAATCTTCAGTTTGATATTGATTCCAGAAACGGTGGACCACACTGTGAGACACATTAAGACGCCTAGCCGCATCAGCCTGGGACAACCCCATTTCAATCCATCCGACCACCCGCCACCTTAACGAATTGGGCAAACGGCTTCTCTCAGACATTGCGGGACACCACTGCTTATTATCAACGAATCTGCTAACAAAAGTTATAAATCAACAAAAATTACACGCGCAATTACGAAAGTCTGATATTTGCAAATTTTTCTCTCACTCATATATACTTGTTCTTTTCTATAAAAAAAAAGTGACAGCTATCGGTTTTGCATAAATTTGCATGAAGTTCGTTTTTATCATTTATATAAACAAATTTTTATTGCTACTGTAATTTTTTTTATGGTGAGCTTCGAAAAACATGTTATTCCTTAACATTTGGAGGGCAGTATATTTTGTTTTCTATGGCAGGGTGAAGCCAGGTTATGTCTGTTTGTCTTATATAACAAATGAAAAAAATTCACAATAAAAAACTAAATATATAAAATTATTTGGTTAGTAATATAAAAAAGGCAAATCAAAGGCAGTTTTAAATAAAAACATTGTTTAAATGGTGCACAGTATTAAACAGCTACCTGCTGTGCATGCGATACAAGTGTAAAAATTTGTCCAATATCATTGACCTACGTGCGATAGCCAGTAGCAATCTATCTAAATATAAAATCCATTCAAATGTGAGATGATGTGATTCGTTTTCCTAGTACAAAGGAATGAAAATACTATTGAAACCTCGTTTGAGAATTGCGTGTCTGTTATAGGTTTCTTATAATGAAAGGAAGAAAGAAAGTATGGCCATGTTACAACTGTCCATACTGTGGTTGTCAATTAATATTAGTAAAAAATAAGTACCTTCAGTTTAAAATATGATAATACAAGAAAAATATAAAAACAACAGTAGAAAAAATATGTTTTTCAATAAAAAAAAAAAAAGGAATTTAAAAAAATTCGGTACGATTAAGGACCAGTTGCAGATTTTATAAATAATATAAGAGTAGGGAATAAAATGGCGTAAGAATAAAAAGATTCAAATATAATTCAATAATTCCCTAAATAAAAAATGCTTTCTCAGATTTTCTCAGTATTAAAAGGCAAGGAATGTTTTGAAATTTTATACAGTTTTGAAAATTAATTTTATTTTCATTACAAAAATTCGTTTAAAAAATGAATTTTACTTTCATTAATTATTTGTTAAAATTTCCGCTTCAGAGAACAACTGAAATTTTTCTATTGTAATTTATCTATAAATAATATACATCTTCAAAACGCAACTTGATTTTATTAATCACAAAATATAAAAGTAGTAAATGAAATAATTTGCAATGACAAATTTAATTCATTAACAAATTTATCATATCATGAATAAACCAACAATGAAAAACACTTATTTCATAATTTTTGGTTATCTTATTTTTGCATTCTTAATTCAAAATAGACCTTAAATCATCACAGGATGCATTATTTTAATTAGACAGGTACCTATAGTTTAACGAATTCGAATCACTAACAAACATCCATGCCACCGCCAGAATTCAAATCTGAAGCCTGTAGTACCAAGGGCCAAAGTGCTAGCCAATTGGCCATCAGGCCGCGTTGTATTTCAATGAGGAAAGACAATCCTTTCTAAACTTTTATCACACAATGTTAAAAAAAAAAAATGGCCTTTCTTTTTACTTCAATGAATTTTAGCATTTTAAAAGCAAAAATTAATGGAGTGGGTAATAGGTGTAAAGTAATTGATTGCTTGGTATAAGCAACACCCTCCACCCCCCCCTTCCCCAAAAATAAATAAATAAGAAAGTTAAGAAACATCTTAAATTATAAAGTATATATATTCTTGACCTATGTTATTTATAACTTAAAAATTCTTATTTTTTTCTTGTCATATTCGTCTTTATTTGTAAATGTTACATACTAAAACGATTTTAGCTTAAACATATCGTATAAATGAAAATCAGTAAGTACAATAAATCAATTAAATGAATTCCTTTAGAGTTTAAAGAAAAACAAAAAATACTATTGATCAAAGTCAGACTCCCTTTAACGATTACTTAGTTAGTTCATTGCTAGACTACATTTTTTTATCTCAGTTATTTTTTATAAACGTTGTTTCCTTTTTTTTTTTTTTCCTCCTGTGACTTTTGGGATAATGCCTCAAAGATTACTTTGCTTGATGGAGTTCAGTTTTTTTTTTTTTCAATTCATGTGATCAATCAACTGTAATATTTTCTTGTTAAGTAAAGACTATTTAATCAATGTAACTATTATTGTGTGGCAAAAGAAAGGTTAGTTTTTTATGTTTCTCTATTAGTTTATACTTCTTCCTTTGAGAGCTATAAGTTTGCATGTATCATTTACATTTCTAACAATATAAATAAAACATTTGTTATTTATAAATTAGGAAGTTGTTTTTTAATAAAAAATAAAAGAATAATACATATTATAACGTTATTAATATTTTTAAAATATTCTTTGACGTTTTGTTATCTTCCAAATATTAAAATAAAGTTTATTTTTAATGCAATTACACAAAATGTATGAAAACAGAAAGATAAAAATTTGTAAATAAAATGTATTAAAACGTATTCAGTAAAACCTACATTATGGACGATAGCATAATAAATACGTATAACAAATATAACGTAAGACATATAACAGGCATATTAAATTTATAGTAATTTGTATACCCGCAGTAAAATAATGCAAATAAAAAATGTTTACACTGACAATGTATACTTCGAAATACTGGTTTTTAAATTGCGTGGCATTTCATATACTATATTTAAGTAATTAAAAGAGAAATTTATTATTCATAAGTTGCCATATTTTTATTCATATAATCAGCATTTATATGGTGAATTCCAATTTATAAACTTTGATTTTTAAGTTTTAGTAAGTTAAGTAAGTTTTTTACCTTAACTTAAAATATCAAAAATTCTAGTTGAATTTTAAAGTTGAAAGAAGGACAATATAATTATTTCTACATTGACGAATAACTTCACTGATTTATTTGTTAATATTACAATAATTTATCTAAGGTTTCTTAAATTCATTCTCAGGAATAATGTTTATTTTTATGACTTCATATATTTTAGTGAATCATGGACTATACCCACAATTCCACTATTACCCACTATTACCCACAATTCTTTAAAACATGTAGCACTGGGAATAAACATAATTATTGCTGAATATTTTAAATTTTTATCGCAGTATTCAGTACAGCAGATTATATTTTTTCAGTATTAATGAAAGAAATAAAAATATGAAAACAAAAGTGCTCATAAAGTAGAATAGTGTTATAAAAGTCTAAAGAAGAAATGTCATATATGTTATTCAACATCTAAAAATTCGAAATTTATTTTTTCAAACGTTAATTTACATTTCAAAAGCAAATATAAAAACAAAAGCAAAATTAGTGAGAAAGCCATACAATTTTGTTTTAGTATGTTATAATTTTAAAAAAATACACTTTTATATTGCAATAAATAAATAAATAACGGCGAAACTGAAGAACATACGATAATCTCCTTATAAACAGGGTAAAAAATGTTAAATACGTTCTTATATAAACAAAATCTCATTATATAAAGCATACTCATTTTCTTTTTTCTCGCAAAATTCCTCTTTTTATTATATAGTCATTAAGATATTTAGAAATATAAGTTGTTGTTTTTTTAATAAAGTGCATAAATTTTTAGTTAAAAGAAAAAGCTTTTTACATTAAAGCATGAGAGAGGAAAAAATTTATGGAGTGAAAAAAAAAATTGCTGGAAGATTTGTAACTGACAAATTAAAAAGTAAAAATGTGACTTATTACTATAACTGTGTTGAAATTAAACATTATAACTTATTTTTATATAAGTCATATTAGGGAAATATTTAGCCCATAATTCTTCTTAAACAATAGAAGTTAAAAACAATAAAAATAAAACAACCATAATTCTTCTTAAATAGTTGAAGTTAATAACAATAAAAATTAAATAACTATAATTCTTCTTAAACAATAAAGTGTTCTTGAACAAAAAAGCAATAAAAAAAATATAAAAATTCTTCTTAAACAATAAATAAAAAAAACGATAAAATTTTTAACAATTCCATTTTTTGTTTAAAATTCAACATTCAATAAATATTGGTTGATCATAAATAAAAGCCTTATATCGGCTAAAAAGGAAAAATATTGTTATTATCACTATTTAAATTATGACAAATGATTACATGACCATAAAATGGTTATTAAATAAAATTAATTCTTCAATTATCATAATTATAAAACAATTCTTTAAAAATTGCATATAATTACTTACTTTCCAGTAACGTTACTTTCTCATTTCAAAATGATTATTTTCGAAAATGAATTGCACACAATTAGCTGTCCAAACTAAACATTTAAATAGAAAAAAATATATATATTACTGACTTAACGATAATGAATTTTCGTTAAGTTCGTTTTTTTTCGTTTCGTTTCGTGAAGTCGTTAATTTTTTATTGATACATGTCCACTAAACTTAATTATTTCTATAAAAAATTTGTCATTTTTATTTCGTATCTTTGATGAATTATTATTTGTTTATAAAGAGATACAATAATATTTCTAACACGTACTTTCCAAAGCAACTTTACTTCAACTGCAGTATGATTTATACAAGATCTTTACTTAAAAATTGAAACAAATGCATAATTGTCCAATTTTAGGGCCAAAATTTTAAAAATAATTTAAAAATAGATTTAAAGACAATAAATTGTATTTATTGGATACATATTTATAAAATTTATTTACTCGTTCAAGTAAAATACATTTCTATTTTTACTAACCTTTGATTTATTTTTTATTTGTATACTTCTAGTATAAAGATAGTATGCTAACACTGGACAGGACATTTCATGTACAAATTTACTTCACCAAAAACAGGATTTTTATATTATTTTTAGTGATATATGGCTACTAAATCATTGCAATTGCAATGCTATAACCAAAACAACTCGATTTTTAAACGATATTAAAACCACCATTTGTTGGAGAAGATAACAAGTAAATAATAGACCCATTAACGGAAAAAGAAGTGTTCCATCTTCTTATTACTTCCAATCACGGCCGATCGAGCGAGCAGACGACTTTTAGAATGTTTTTTGCCCCCTCTTTCCCCTTTACCACCCTCGTTTCAAACTATCGTCTGAACCGGAACGATTGCACATTCATCACCTGCACCCTTTTAATAGCACCTCTTTATAGCTCCGCGTGATAAGTCGGAACGAGCTCTTGACATGGTTAAAAGGATAAGCTACTGAAAAGGGCGGGAAAATGTAACGAGTTCTGGAATTCAGTAATATGAATTCGTTTCAGTTCGGAATTTTCAGCGGCAGGGCGACTCAATTTCGAATAAAGATGTTTATTTAAATTATCGTTTGCAGCAGGAGGAAGGAAATTATACTTCTTGGTCGCTGATATGGTAGATTTGGTAATAATTCGAATTCGATCTTTTGGCGTTCCACGGTGAATCTAGGTTATAGGATATCGATAGGTTTATTTAAATTCTTTGGAATTCCAAATTCTATTTTTGTATATATTTAAGGGTTTTGTTATTGAATATTATTTATTTTTCATGGCAACAAAAATTATTTCCGCTTCTTTTGAATTACATACCTTGGTACATTTTTAAAGCTTTCATTCACTTCATTTTATGAAATTTCCATCCTATTCTTATGCATTTATTAATTACATTTACATTTTACTTACTTACATTTACATTTTAATTACTTACATTTACATTTATTTACTTACATTTACATTTTACTTACATTTACATATTATTTTTATATTTATTAATTACATTTACATTTACTATACATTTTATATACCAAAGATGTAGCAAGAACATATGTTAAATAACATTTGGTAGGATAATTATTTTTTTTAAATAAATTTTTTTAATTAAAAAAGATTTAATTATTTACACAATTACATAATTAATTATTATTTGAAAGAATATGTTAAATAAACATTTTAAAAATAATGGAGTGATAATTTCTTATTAAGTAACAAATAAAACTAAATCCCCGTAAATAATTGGAAAATTAAAAATTTATGAGTTTCTTTTTTTAAATACTGTAACCGTGCTTCCTCCACGCACTTCAAAGAGCGCACTTTTGTGGCGTTCAGGAGAAATGGTCAGTAGGCCTCTCACTCACACCCTAGAAGATGTAAAGCGCAACTTGCGCTCCTGCTGAGATACGTTTAGTTTATAGTCTCTCATTTCGAGAGGAAATATATTTAACGCAACCCTGGTATTAGTTGGCTTACAGACTCTCACCCGGAGGGGAAGCATCTTTCGCGAACCATGAGCATACCAAGGTGTCGAGTTTTCGGCTTAGAATTGGAATTTTCCACGAATTTTCTCACGCTCTGGCTGTCGGTACTACAAGTTTCGGGTTCGAGTTCCATGCCCTGGTTGTTTGCTACGGAGCCATGGATGTTTGTAGTGGTTCGGAATCCCCTTTAAACCGTAGGTCCCGGTCCTAATAGGATCGTAGAGCGTTGCGGGGGCATTGTTACTCTGCGTCCGTGGCTTATCTTCAAGTTACACGCGCCTCCTGGGTAATGCAAAGTGAGTAACGTCTGTGCAGCGCTTGCCTTAAGGCATCCAAGACCAAGCTGTCTAAGTGTTTGCCAGCTGCATTAGAACAAAAAAAAATAATAATAATTATCTGTCTTTAAATGTGTATGTAATATTGCCTGTCTTTAACTGCGTGTATGTGATGTTTGTGTGTGTGCCAATAAAGCTGTGAGTTCTCCAGCCTGTGCCTCAAGTATCGCAACCCAACCACACCTAGTTACAATCCAGTTGCCCAACCTGCACACTACAACAGTATTTTATTACTAAAATTGTTCTTCCTGGTAACCGAGGAATTCGAGTTCTCCCGATTCCTTTCATACAAAAAAAAAAAAATTTCTGTAATTCTTTTTGTTGTTGTTGAAAAGAAAACACAATTCAAGATCAA
Source organism: Caerostris extrusa (assembly GCA_021605095.1). Lineage (NCBI taxonomy): Eukaryota > Metazoa > Arthropoda > Arachnida > Araneae > Araneidae > Caerostris > Caerostris extrusa. The sequence goes on from BPLR01005056.1 coordinate 23,533, forward strand.
ATATTTATAACGAATTCAAAGACTGCATAGCGCAATGTTGACAAAATAAATTTCATTAAGAATTCATTTCCACTCCTTTTATGTTTGTTGGATAAACAAAACCTTTTGTGTGTCTAATATACTGTTTTCTGTATATGTATGTATACTGTACCATAAAAGTAAGTCCAATTTTCAATTTTAAATTTTTGGGGCTCATGAAATTTCATTTTTTAAATTTGACGTCAAAATTAGTGTTTGAGTTACGCTTGGCTTTGTGAGACGCTGAAACTGATTCCGTCGATTTTGGAAATGTCTGAATTCATTGAGCAAAGAACTTGCATTCAAATTTGTTTGCGGAAACGCATAGAATGTTGCAGGAGGCATTCGTTGAGCATTCCTATATCAGAAAGAAATGTTTAGCAGTGATGTAAACAGCTCAAAAAGGCAGAGAGAACGCGTTGAAGACGAATAGCCCTCTGGTCGACCATCAACCTCAACCGACGAAGCTCACGTCCAAAAATTTAAAGATTTGGTGCTGGGAAACTGGCGATTTACAATTAGAGACCTTGTTGATGATGTTGGAATTTCAAAAGGATCGCTCAATTCCATTTTGGGTTTCAAACGCGTCAAATCGCGATTGGTATCGAAAACACTGAATGCACCAGCTCACACTGCATTGATTCTTCGTGACTTTCTCGCAAAAAATGAAACACATATCGTTCCCCAACCACCGTATTCACGCCATGCGACTTCTGGCTATTCTCTAAACTTAAAAGATCACTCAGGGACACCGTTTTGAGTCGATTGAAGAGATTCAATGTGAATAGCCGCGCGCTTTGAAGGTCATCCCGGTCAATGACTTTTTAGCAAGCACTGAGGATTGGAAAAAAAGTTGGCATAAGTGCATTGTGTCTGGAGGATTACTTTGAAGGGATGACATAAATTTGAAAGAATAAATAAAAGAGTTTTTGAAAAAAAAATAATTGGTCTTTTTTTTTTTTGGCCACAGTAGTATATGTATGCTGCATGTATCAAAAATGAAACCAAGGACTTAATTATATTTCACTCAATAACACAAAAGCATGCTCTACCATTCTTTTGGCTAATGAAGGTTATAAAGATAAAAGTTTGAGATGCACTGCCTTGTTGATACTGTTTTACAAAATTCATTTTTGCACACAAATGCTTAGCTATGGTGAAAAAACTCTTCAAAATCTAGTTTTTATATCATCATCATTCCTTTTTTGAGCCACTAGACTTATAAGGCGACCTTCAATCTAGATTTCAGTCCTTCCTCTGATGTAGTAATCCCAGCTCTCGGCCAACTCACCGATCCAATCACTACCTTCTTTATTCCATCACATGTCGCAAGTCATTCGGGGACGTCCCTGGATACTTTTGCCCTCAGGGGTTGAAATCCACCCACGCTTGGGAGATGCTACTATTTCTCCTTAAAATATACACCCACCATCTCCAATTTATATGAACTTCTGTTATAATACAGAATAATAAGTAAATTGAAAAAAATATCTTTGTTATATTGCATCTGCTAACTTGTAAAAACATGAAGGGATTATTAGTTTAACTGAAAACAAATACTTTAATATGAACAATGTATGAATGAGCCAGAAATGAAAACATGGGCTTCTAATTAAAGTTAAAAAACTTTGTTGATAAAATTATTGATTATTAATATTTGTTATTGTTAACTATTTATTATTATTGTTTATTTTTATTGTTATTGTTGTTGCTTTGTTTATCTTATGCATTTGTTTTTAAAATGTGGATTAATAAAATATTACCATGTGAATTTGGAATTTAATGAACTTTTCAGATCCTTTGTTGAAGAATGCCAGAAGTCTATGTTTGACTGCCATTTCTACTTCTCTTGCAGATGCAAATGCCTTGGCAAAATCTAAACTTATGATTTCTTCTAAGACCAAAACTGGTTTATCTAAACACCAAATTAGAGAACTAAATGTCGACAGAAAAACAGCCACTACTCTCACAATATTAAAGATGAAGCTCCCACAAAAATATGAAAATTTCTAATGATGGCTTAAAAAAATACTAGAAATGTGGCAACTGCCCTGATGTCAAGCTTAAACTTCATCATGTCTTTAATTGCCCAGCTGTTGCAGACCAACCCTCAGAAGAGGATTTATAATCTGAGCTGACAATCAACATAGCCAATCTTATTAGGGAACACCACGATATTTGATTCCCTCGTACTCACCAGAGGATACGTCAACAACAACAACAATAAAATATTAGGAATCTAATTAGATTAGTATTTTCGTGTTAAAAAACTCGTTTTTCTGCTGGATACTTGGCATCCATTATATATTTTTTCTTATTTTTTAGGATGTCATAAAAGCCAATAAAGCCATGAATCTATTGACTACTATTTAATATATGATTACAGTCCAGTCAAATTACTGTGACCACCACCTACTTTCGACGTCAACGAAAATAACCAATCACAACAAAGGCAGGTTACAGCAATTGCAGTGCAGTGTAAAGGATGTCCTAAGGCCTTTCTTTATATACTTATGCTAACAACTACTAATCTAAATCCTTTATATACTTATGGAAATTAAAAAGCTTATGGTTTTTTTTGACATGTTCCATATGTGACTGGACTATGTACCAGATATGTCTTCTGAATTACAGGTAGATTAGTTAAAGCGTTTCTAAAAATGGAATCAACAAATGCTTTTCTGTTTGCATTACCACTTCAACAGGAAAAGGCCAGCACCAATTTCTCCAAATTTATAACTAAATTAGAAATAGTTAACATTTTAATTAGTTTCTTTTCGATTTCTGCACAACTTTCACACTATACAACAGCATAATTTCAATTCCATCACTTTGTCGTTGACATGTTTCGAAGTATGAAACATCAATTTCACCAGATACTCTTTGAAAGTGTTGTAGAATTGTTGAAAGCGTTTCTGAAATTGAAAGTGTTTCCAGTGTTGAAAGTGTTGTCGAACTTCAAAGCTGTTCCGAAAAGGTTGAAAGTGTTGTCAAATTTCTGAAAGTAAATTCGAAGTATTGAAAGTTTTGTCGGCTTTAGTGTTATAAACTCAAGTGTTGAAAGTGTAAGACGAAGTGTTGAAATAATGTTGTCAAGTGAAACTTTTCCTCCAGAGCGACAGGACGGCAAATGGCATCTCTTTTTGATAAAAATGCTAATAGCTTCAAAATTAAAATTGCGGGTGATTCATTGTGACATTATTTGTAGAAAATGAAGTAAAATTTATGTTCACCTGGAATAAATATACGGTTTTTTTTTTGTTGTTAAAAATTTGTTTGAAAATTCATGGATATAAATATCTTAAACAGCCTAAATAATATATTTTAACTTAAATGGCCAAAAGATATACAATGGCACCTGATGGCTGAGCGACTAGGGCTCTAACACTCAGTGTTTAGGGTTCGAGTCTAGGCATTTGTGGTAGTTTGTAGTGATTTGGAATCCACTTTAAACCGTAGGTTCTACTACGGCAGTAGAATGTTGGGCGTAGGACTGACAACCCTACCCCGTAAAATATATATTATATATTATATATTATATATATATATATATATATATATATATATATATATATATATATATATATATATATATATATATATATATATATATATATATATATATATATTATATATATATATATATTATATATATGTATATAATTTGCATCGCCAAATGTGTCTCTAACTTGGATCTAAATCATCCACGGTGCAGAAATAACAAAATTTATAATATCTGGGGGAGGGGGGTACATATTCCTTGATAAAGCTATTCTCAGGATGTTGTAGATTATTTCCTTAGGGTTTACTAATTTATAACGGAATTCGCTAATTCTGTAGGTAACGTCTTTTCATACTCTTTCATTATATATTTTATACAAATTTTTGTGTGTGTGTGTTTTTTTTTATTCTGCCAATGTTGTTTTGCCGTTCTACTTTTTAACTTTTATATTTGTTAAATAGTTTCAGCTTTGTTGCCGCATTTGAATCCTGGACATTTTTTTAAGTGGCTTAAACGTGAGGCGCTTCACAATTTTTGTATTGCAAATACTATGATGATTTGGTTATACGATTTGCGTGTATTTGTGTGTAGTGAATATCGATAACAGTTTTTGGCGAGAAAAAGGATCGCATTTCAAATTCACTTATTGTATTCTTTATGCAATAAGTGAATTTGAATAAATAATAATAATTGAATAATAATAATAATATGTATGTAGTATATGTGTGTAGTATATGGTGTTATATACCGTATATTTCCGAAAATAAGCCAATCCATGCATAAACAAAAAAATTAGATTTTTTAAAAAATATTTTTATTATTTTCAAAAATTTCGTTTAAAATTCAAAACCCATATGTAAGCAGAAATGAAAAAAAAAAAATCCTATAACATTCAAATATGATGCCACGAGAGTGAAAAGGTTGCGAAGCCCATAAAGCAAAAGGAATATTTTCCAAACAAATTGCTGTAAAGTGAAATACTAGGCGCCAACCAGGATAGTTACAGCTCTAGTAACCCAACCTGGTGCTAGCATATTGTTTTCATTCAGTTGTTGTCTTGTATAAGATCTGCGATATCTGCACTAGTCAATTTTCTGTGGTATTTTATTTTTTTTTTTTTTTTGTCTGAAAGATGAGAAGGAAGAGATATTGTTATTCGGCAAATTTCAAACTACAGGTGCGTTTGCAGAAAATTCTATCAATATTATGGTTGCTTGGCATTTCTCCGCAAATGAAAAACAAGTTCGAGAGTGGAGAAAAAAACGTAACTTTGTTTTATAAATTTGAAATATAAACTAAAGAAATAAAAGCGCGATGTATTTAGTAATATGTGATGATTTATACCTTGCACACAGCTAGTAGAAAAGTACCTACGATTTTTACGAGATTACCGAGTCCGTACATAAACCGACTCTGTAATTCAACTTCAGAAAAAAGTTTTAAAAATAATATATATATATATATATCATCACCCCAGTTAATCTGAAATTTAGAGGTAACATATACACTGAAGTGACAAAAGTCATGGAATAGCAATATGCAAATTTTCAGATGGCAGTAGCATCGCGTAGAACAGGTATAAATGCGCAGTGCTTTCATTTCTGTTCAAGTTATTCATGTGAAGAGGTTTTCACGTGATGATGACCGCACGACGGAATTAACAGACTTTGAACGCGGAATGTTAGTTGGAGCTAGACGCATGGGTCATGCCATTTCGGAAATCATTAGGGAATTCAACATTCCCAGATCCACTGTGTCAAGAGTGTGCCGAGTATGAAATTTGAGGCATAACATCCCACCATGGACAGTGCAGTGGTCGACCGCCTGCACTTAACGACCGAGACCGGCGACGTCTGCAAGAGTCGTAAATTCTAACAGACAAGCAACACTGCGTCAAAAACCGCAGAAATCAATGTGAGACGTACAAGGGACTTGTCTGTTAGAACTGTGCGGAGAAATTTGGCTTTCTTGGGCTATTCCAGCAGAAGACCGACTCGAGTGCCTTTACTGACAGAACGACATCGCTTGCAGCGACTCTCGTGGGCACGTGATCATATCGGTTGGTCCCTAGATGAATGGAAAACCGTGGCCTGGTCCGATGAGCCACGATTTCAGTTGGTAAGAGCTGATGGAAGGGTTCGAGTGTGGCGCAGACCCCACGAAGCCATGGACCCAAACTGTCAGCAAGGCACTGTTCAAGCTGGTGGTGGCTCCGTAATGGTGTGGGCTGTTTTCATGGAATGGACTTGGTCCTCTGGTGCGACTGGACCGAACATTGACTGCAAATGCTTATGTTCAGCTACTTGGAGATCACTTGCAGCCGTTCATGGACTTCATGTACCCAAACAACGATGGGATTTTTATGGATGACAATGTGCCATGTCACCGGGCCACAACTGTTCGCGATTGGTTTGAAGAACATTCTGGACAATTCCAACGAATGATCTGGCCACCTAGATCGCCCGACATGAATCCCATCGAGCATTTATGGGACATCATCGAGAGGTCTGTTCGTGCCCAAAATCCTGCACCATCAACGCTTTCACAATTATGGGCGTCTATCGAGACAGTATGGCTCAATATTCCTGCAGAAGACTTCCAACGACTTGTTGAGTCCATGCCACGTCGAGTTGCTGCACTTCGCCGGGCGAAAGGAGGGCCGACACGATATTAAGAGGTATCCCATGACTTTTGTCACTTCAGTGTATACTGCGACATTAATGTTTACAAGCATATGTCACACAGCATTCTTGTAAATTTTTATGCAACAAAATTTGTTTAACAATTAATTAAGACACATTTAGTTTTAGTTTTGCATTAATGGTTTTTATTTTCCAAATATATAATTATCTATAAAAAAAACAATTAAAATCTGGCTCGGCGTCAATTCTGTTATTTATATTTTAATAAATTTTGTCATGTTTATAATCATTTACATAACCTATTAATTTGAATTTTAAAAGTAGTAATTTCATTTTATTCAATTATAACCAATAATTAGTTATTATAATTTCATTTTATTAGAGTTACCATATTCTTCACTTTGATTGAAAGTTATATTTTTATTTTAATTAATTTAAAGCGAAAATATTCGACATTTAAAAAATGTAATTAACTGGTGTATATTACACAATCTTATAGACATTATTTATAATTTATAACACTGTTATTAAAAATTGTTGCTATTATCATTTTAATTTAAAGGCTTTGTTTTGCTTAATACTATCATTTAAATTAAAACGTTTTTAATCAAACAATATCATAGAATTTCAACAATTTTAAACACTTTAAAAATTAAAAATAGTCTTTTTGTTTATAGTTTATAACATTATTATTAGAAATTGTTGTATTATATTTATATTGAAATTGTTGTTTATAATTTATATTGTTATTTTAATTTGACGGCTTGACCTTTTATTTTAATGATATCATTTAAATTAAAAGGTTTTTAATCAAAAATATCATAAAATTTCAACAATTTTCAGCATGTAAAAATTAAAAAAAAAAAAATGCTGTACATATTAAAATTGTTTTCATACATTCAGTTTATTTGAAATTATTTTAAGATTAATTTCATGCATAGATTTTCTATAAATTATTATAAAAGGAACAATGCTTTTATTCAATTAATTCTCTTCAAAACATAAATTATTCATGATTTTTTTTTATTAATCTAATGAATTTATCATATAATTTATTTAAATTCCATTTAATGCGTCAATAGGATATAAATGTGACATTAAAGAAACACAAACAATCTTTACGGATAGAATTTTAAAAGGTTATTTTTATGAAAGATAATTTGCTTCCCTTAGGAATCAATTTCATTTTATAATTCCATTTCGCGTAAGTCTGAAAAGCAATTTAAAATGTGATGCTTTTTTTTTTTTTTAGAATAATTTCTCACCTTTCAGATAAGGGGGTGGAAATAAATGTCTTTGAAAAGGTGAAATTATTTTCATCGATTAAGGAGCTTCAATTTTCTTCATGGAAGTATTATGGACCTTTGATGTTGGCACTGTTACTAGAATCGGCTTACATCAAATAAGGTGTAATGATGGATCAATAAATATTGCAATTCAATTGAATTTATTGTTAAACATGGTTAAATTTAATTTAATAACTTTCAGTTGAATTGAATTGCTTAATTTTAGTAATTTCAGAAAAAAATGGAAACTTAATAAGATAGATTTTCAAGTAATAGACTCCCTTTTATGATTACAATTAAAATTAATTTCTTTTTTTCTAACACAATTAAGGAAAATAAATTTCTTTAAAAATGTGAAATGATTTTCATCAATTAAGGAGCTTCAATTTTCTTCGTGTTCATCAGATGAAGTATTATGGGCCTTTGATGTTGGCACTGTTACTAGAATCGGCTTACATCAAATAAGGAATAATTATTGATCAATAAGTATTACAGTTTATTTGAATTTGTTGTTAAATTTAATTTAATAGTTTTACAGTAGAATTTAATTGCTTAGTTTTGTAATTTCAGGAAAAAAAGGAAACTTAATAAGATATATTTTAAAGCAGTAGGATCCTTTTGGAACCTGATAGACGAGGGATGAGAGCTCTGACGCAAGGTGCCACAGGTTTCGGGTTCGACTCCCGGTGCTATAAATGTTTGTAGTGATTTGGAATACACTTCAACTCGTAGGTCTAAAACCCTACATGGTAAAAGAAAAACTTCTCTGTCTCGAAATCCGCTTGTAAGCAGACAGACATGGCCCACCATGGGGTTGTTGCACCAAAAAAGAAGGCTTTATTTTATAATAAAAACAAAAAAATGATTTATTTTTTCTAATTCAACTAATTTCGCTTGAATAATACAAAAAACTGGGCCAATTCATGGCTCAGTAGTAAATTAAGCAATATCGGCCGGAAGATTCAGTTTCGAATCCACAGATGCCGTTCATTGCAGTCACTACTTTTAGAACCAAGGACACTCTATGGTGATTGTGACAAAGTGTGTATAAACACCTTGCATCTGCAGACAGGCTGTATTTTGGGAGTTTTTCTAATATTTTCCATACGAGATTTACATGCTGGCAGTTATCTCTAAATAGATAATTGATGGGCTGCTCGTGGCATGCGTCAGTGGAGCATGACGCTTACTAATGTACAAATATATATATATATATATATATATATATATATATATATATATATATAATGAAGATGATGAAGAAAAATGTATATATGAAACAAGGGTTTATCAAGAAAATAATTAAATATCTTAAAAGAAGTGTCGTAAAATTAAATTTATGTAATTATAAGGTGTTAGAAAAGTCTTGAGTTTAAAAAAGAGGTTGTAACACATTATCTATATATGATAGCGTGCTGTATTTCCAAATTGAACAATAACGGATCAAAATATAACAAGCGAAGCTGCATTAAGTTCCCTCATCTACGAAGGCGAAGATTTCGATAAATCGGTAAGTTGTAAAATCCTTCCGTTGGAATCGTGAAAAGGGTCAGAGCATGAATGAATGAAATGAATTTGAAACGAATCCAACAATTCTGAATTTCTCTGAATTCATTCTTTTATTTCTGAGTTCTTCTGAATTTTAGTCGAAATATATAGATGCAGTGTAGCAGGTTCCAAGTGGTACACCATTGTAGCCCTAATTCCGTTATATACGGACTATTTCAGTTCGAATGTCTTTAGGACAAAGTAACCAGCATACGAAAACAAACCGCACATATTTTGACAATTCCCAAATTTTTTTTTTTTTCTAATACTGGGTACATTTGAAATTTTTCACCTTTTTGAAACGAAACGTTTCATTTCTACTTTTAATATCAGAAATAAAATCCGATATTTTTTCAAAATCATCAGTATTTTTTTTTTCTGCGCATCAAATAAATTTATTCTTCGGCAAATTCAGCATAATCCCGGAATAGGCGACACTTTTGCGCGTGCGTATGCATCAGCGAATCTCGTGTTCAACTCACACTACGAACATCCTACCAAAGAGCAATGGAAAGTTTGGTTTTTCTCTCTACGGTAATTTTGTTCACACGTTGGGCTAATTAGATCGGAACCTACAGTTTAACGTGGATTTAGAACCACCAACAAACATCAATGCCACCACCAGGATTCGAACTTCAAGCCTGTGGTGCCAGAGGCCAGAGAGCTAGCCAATTGGCCATCAGGCGGCTTTAAGGCTGAAATGCAGCATCTGAGAAAAGGGTGGCATTACTTTTCAAATAGAAGATCTTCCAACATATTGGTTTATGGTGCTTTTTCAGAAAAAAATTTATTTTTGAGAATGCCAAAATTTTCGATTTGACTAGATACAGATAGTAGTTTAGATGATAAGGACACCAAATTCGCCTTTCGAAACCTTAAATTTAGATAATAATTTCAATTTCATTTGATTATATCATGAAAATTTCTCAATTAAGTCCCAAATACTTTTTTTGTATTTAAATCCCTTGTAGTCATCAACTGGAACCTATAATCTATTAAAATCTGTTCAAAAGACCTACTTTGCGTGTCAACATGCTATAGTTTTAGATTTATACAAAAATTTCCCATAAATAAAAAACAATTCATCAAATATTTGTTTGTTAAATATTAAAACCCGTGCTGAATTAATTTCATCAAATTAAATTTTATTGAAATGTCATATTTATAATTTGGTTTTATCTATCCTTGTTGTATCGATGCAAGTTAGGTAATAACTGGTATCAATAAATCGAATATTAACTGTCCTTGTGTTAAACTGTAGGTCCGGGTCTAATCAGCCCAAAGTATACATAAAATGACAGAAGGTGACAAACCAAATCAAACTTAACTGTCCTTGTTGTATTTGGTAGAAGTCAAATAAATATCCATTTGTCGTAGGGATTTGTTATATATTATAATTAATTATGTCATATTCAAAACTTTTTATGTACTGTAACCGTGCTCCCTCCTACACACTGCAAGATCGCTCCTGCGGCGTTCAGGAGAAATGGTCAGTAGGCCTCGAGACTCCCACCCGAGAGGAAGTACAGCGCAACAGGCGCTCCCGCTGAAAACGTTAATTTTGTAAACTGTCACCACGAGGAAATACATTTAACACAATCCTGTGTATGAGTTGGTCTACAGACTCTCATCTGGAGAGGAAGTAACTTTCTCGCATCCTGTGCATACCTGAATATTCGATTTTCGGCGTTTTGTAATTTTGTACGCAATTTGCCCTCCCACTGGGAATCCTTCGTCTTGAACGGAAATAATCTAAAACTATCTGTCTTTAAATGTATTAAATAGTGCCGGGTTTTGTAGTGGAATCCTTATATCTAAAAATTGTCTTTATGTGTATGATGTCTGATGCCTGTGGGTATAAATAAATATTATAGTTGTAATAATATATTATAATTATAAATAGTATATTATTAATTGTGAATAGTGTACAGAAAGAGTTACACAAGCATGTGTAACTCGCAGCCAGGAATTATAGTCCAACCTGTATCTCAAGTGTCTACTGAACCACACCCAGTTACAATCCAGTTGCACAACTGACAACACAAAGAAGGAGAATGTTTTTAAAAATATGGAACATTTTTGCTATAAATTAATTTTACATTAAAAAAATAAAAATAAGTAATCTAACTCCTTTAAAATGAAATTATAGTTTAATTAACATCACGTAACTGAAGTAATTAACTTCCATGATTAACTTCATCTCGATAAAATGAAAAATAAACAATAATAAAAATTCAAAAAAAAATAAAATCACCTTTCGCAATCTTTAGAAAAATTTTTAAAATACGCTTTAAAATATATTCAAATCTTCACTAACTTCCATTCATTAAACTTTATAATGTTTTTAATCATGGATATTAATTAAATGAGCGAATTATTTATTAAGTTTTCGCATGCATCCTGAAATGAAGTTCAAAATTCATTTCAATCAAAAGATTTAAGCGATTCGAGAAAAATTTCATAACTTCTACTTTTCTACTAATTGCTATAAAGCACATTAGATTGTTTTATTTATTATTTTAACATGATGAAAATAATTACTTGAGTTAAGTAATGTTAATTAAAAATTCGGCTTGGATTATTTTGGAAAAATTTAAAATAAGGTTGCTCGTGCCAGTTTATTTCAAGCCAGTTCTTGTTATTTTATTATATATTGAGTTTAAAAAGAAATGGTACATTTATTTTATTTTATTTTATTTTTTCCATATACAATGAGTGCAAAAAATAAAGAAATTATATTCCATTTTGATTTTATGTATTTCATTTAAAGAAATATATATTATTTTAAGGCAATCTTTGTTAGAATTTTCATTACAGAATATAAAATATACCTTAACTATTTTGCAATAACGGAAATATAAAATGAAAGTACAATATTTATAATTTGTAATTTCTAGACCTACATTTAAAAATACATATTACTGAAATTGCTTTCTTATAATACTGTTGATTATCTTTCTCACCATGTTTTTCTGCAAGGGTGAAAATAGTTTTACAGGTTCAATTATCCTTTTAAATAACTCATTTCCTCTTATGCAAACTTTTATTATGTCAAGCCACCATTAGGGCATCTGATAGCTAATTGACTAGCTCTCTGGAGCTTGAGGCCGCGGGTTTTTGGTTCGAATCCTGGCGGCACCATGAATTCCTGCAGTGGTTCGGAATCCTCTTTAAACCATAGGTTCTGTCTAATATGTTTACGGGGTAGGGTTTCAGCCCTACGCCCAACGCTCTACAGTCATATTAGACTGTGACCAACGGTCTAAAGTGGATTACTACATTCATGGCACCTAGGGGACTCGAACCAGAAACCTGTGTCACCGAGCGCCAAAGCGCTAGTCACTCGGCTATCAAGCCCTTATTTAGTAACTAACCACTTCAATTGTTAACGTTTATTCTCACTCAACTATCTCCTTTGCGATTATTTGTCTCGATGTTTACATCGAGACAAATAATCGCAAAGGAAAATGAAAAAGAGTTTCCTCTGTTTTCACTCATCTTTTAATTCAACTAAAGGCTCTGTGGCCGACGGATTTGATACTTTCCTCTCTAAAGTAAATTCAGAAATTTTCTGTTCCTTTAGTTCTGTACTGAGTTCTCAATCAGATCTCCATAGATCTTTCTTTTAACATAGACATCATTTTCCACTTATGTATGTCATGAAGAAACCACTTATGAACAATGATGGGAGGGCATTACCTTCTGCGAGGACTATAAATAACTGCTCTGCTTCAAGATATAACATCCAGATATTGTTTAGATTCTATCTTCTGCATCTGTGTATTGTACGGAAGAATAACCAGGAAATTTCCTACTGGCAATGTGAAATTCCCTACCTAGAAAAGCAAAAACACATTTTCCCCTATAGTCACCCAACATTTTCTTTTCCGTAAGCAATACTCACAATTGACATCACAAGACACCAATAGGCATCTGTAAGTTTGCACATATTAAAAAGGAGTCACTTTTCTGAAAACTTGTTTAAATTCATCACGAAATCGTTTTATTTACTTTCCAAAAGAATTTTATTAAATAAAAGTTTATTAAGGGTTTTAATTTTTGATATTCAAACTATTTCAATTACTGAGTGCTTTATTCACGGAAGAATTATAAATTTATTTTACAGAAAATTACTTTATAATTCTTCAACAATTCTCTTGATTTCTAAAATTTTACGAAAAAAATTTTTGTTTGTTTTTTATTGTCTTAATATAAGTTATGTATTTTCGTATCTATATGGATGTCAGTATGTGTTTATAAATATTTTTTTAGTATTAAGGTAAAATTTTTGAAATAATTATATAATTCATGTGTTTATTTTTTGTTATTTTATGGTCTGTGGGATTAGTGTATGGTCACTAAGTTGTATATGGTGACTAGGCCATTCCCTGCGCATATGCTGCAACTGCTGGCAAAGTGGGATATTTTTTTTTTCACAAATAAGGTTTATTTTAAAAATAACAAAGTCACACATGTACTGATGAGGATATCAACGGGCTGCATGGAGAATCTGGGCATCATGAGGAATGGAGTTTAGTACCATTGTGTAAAGACGTAGCTACAGGGGCGAACGTAAGTGGGACTCTTCCTTAGAGGTCCTCCTTACCGATGCTGGCAGGAAACCTCTTGTTCTAGCCATTGACGTTCGTATAATAAATCCTTTTTTTTACCATTTTCGGTCAATAAATACCCATCAATAAGTAATGCGAGCCCAGATAACGTCACAAGTTTTAATTGACTTAATAAACTTTCGCTCTTAACCCTCTGCGCTTTGAAGTTTCGCAAGATCCCACCAATTAAAACACCGCAGAAAGATATTACTTTCATTGCAGCTGCGTCAAAATACAGTTTCCTCAGGAAAAGTTTGATCAAATCCAGTAAGGTAATATGAGTAAGTGACGATTATGACCATAAAGTGACCATCATATATACTATTCCCACAGACCATAAAATATACCACCACAACACATGAATTATATAATGATTACAAAGAATTTTGCCTTAATGCAAAAAATAATTATAAACTCATATTGACATCCATATCGATACGACAGTATTTTTTAAATACATTGTATATTTCAAATTTCTAATTTATCATAAAATATACAATTAAATTGAAAAAGCGTTTTTTTAAAATTATTATTCATTTTAAAAACTAGATACATATATCTAGATATATATTATTTCATTTTAAAAACTTTAAATATTAAATGTTTCATATTGCTAAATATACGCAATTGATGAATAAGGTGAAGTATACATCTATTAAAAGTAGATGTATACTTCACCTTATTCATCAATTGCGTATATTTTTACAAATATGAAACACTTAATATTTAAACATAGTAAGTGTTGAAAAATGAATAAAATATTTTAATTTAAAGCAAATACGCGGGGATTTAAACGGTTATTCTATTTTTGTTAACTTAAAAACTATTTTAGATATTTATTATTTTTGTTTCTAGAAATACAGAAAGTTAATTTTAAATTTCAAATTAAAATACTCTAACCAATATATATTTAATATTAAATATTTTCACAGACAGATAATTAACTATATTTATTTAATATTTAATATTTTCACAGACATATAATTAACTATATGTATAGATAATATTAAATGTGAATCGATTCAATTTTGTTGAGTATTTAGTTTAGTTTAAAAGCTATAGAAACGACACAAACTGATAATTAACGAAATTTTTCTTTGATTTTTTTAAACAAAATATCTCAGCTAATTTACACTGTTTAATGAATTCACATTTTTTTCGCTGCCCTATCAAAATTTGCATTAAGAATATTCCAATAAATTATTGCATATTTTATCACGATTATTTGATAATGAAGGATTTAATGTGAAATTATTATGCAATTAATTAAGCCTAGTAGAGACAAGTTTCTAAAAACTTTTTTTTTTTTTATAATTTTCCTTAAGAATTTTAAGTGGTTTCTATTCCAATCTAACCAAACATCCAATAATTTTTTCAATGAAGCTTTTTTTTTTTTTTTTTTTTACTGAAAACAGAGTTTTTTTTTAGCTTTATTGATCGTATACTATAAAAATCAGAAAATATTTTTAGAAGCAGGGATTGAAATGTATATCTTTCCCTAGAATATTTAACCTGTGACATATATTGTTTGCCACATTTTGCCTTTTTGGAAAATAAACATCTTATAGTTTTTTTTTTTTTAACTTTCTTTAAGATAAATATATCTGAAGTTACATAAAGTAAAAGTTAATATGTGATATTTTCAGGTTTCTTTAAAAGGATATTTATAAAACGTTTTATGTCACAATATTAAACTTTAAGAAAACATACAATTTGAATCTACAATCTTAAATCTTAAAATTTTATACCGTCATTTATTCGCTTAGAACTAACAACATTCTTATAATATTCCTGAATATTTTCATATTATTTGCAATTCGATTATTTAAATACAAAGGGCATTCAGTTAATTTGCCCAATTCCATAACTTCACAATTCAAAGATATAGCATCATTTTTATCAACAATTCTCACAATTGTACCATCTCGGCCTATATTAGAGGGCCACTTTCAGGTTTATGGAAACACTTTAATTTTTTTATTATATGTACAGAACTGTATTTACAAAAAAATAAAAAATAATGATATAAATTAGATACACAAGTACAGTTCCCAAGGTCAGTGAATTTCAGAGTTTTAGAGTCTACATCAATCTAATTGCCTGTCTGCGGCAGACGTTAATTATCACACTGCGTGATATACAAAACCACAAAGGATTCGCTTTGGAAACAGGAGGAATCTACAGTCTATTTAGTCACTTCAGAGAAGAAAAAAAAAAACACTTCAGGTCGACTCGTCGAAGAACTCTCTATTCTTCATAAAAAAACTCTTTTAAGACAATACTACAAGAACTTCCCTCACTTCTCATTGAGCAGACATTTCACAGCTAGTGGAATATCACCCATCACGATGAAATAACTCATATCAATTGGTTGATATTCAAATTGTAGTTGTTTCGAGTTGTGAAGGTTGCACAGACATTCGCTAATTTCCTGAGTCTCATTATACATGATATCGAATATATGCTATCAGATTTGAGTGACAGGTTTTTCTCACTAGTTCAAAGCACTTATTGCATTTAATACAACAACCCACAATACTGCTTGTCTGCTGTCGAATTTGAGTGATGGATTGATATTATATAGTTGTCAAATAGCATACATTCCTCACTCATGGTAATGAAATGCCAAAACTCTTTCCGTGAGAAAACATGCTACGCAATACAAATTCTTTCTTCCAACTGAAATGAAAAATAATCTATTTTTTATTGTGTGCCGTGTACAATGAAGTGAAAAGAAGACATTTCTATCTGATATAGAAGTCAAAAAGCAGATTTTGAACTTAATATCACAGAGATACGAAAATCAAAATCTGTACAGATTTATTGGACACAACACAACTAACGTAAAAAAATATAAGAAAGATGAAAATAAAATATTTATACTCATTTTTTAAAATAATTATTAAAAAATTTTCAAAGCGTAATTTATTATCTTGTTGAAATAAAGTTGTAAGAAGTTATTACTACTTAAATGTCTATAATACGTCCAAACAATATTGACAAGCCTCCAGATATTTCAGAAATTAATAACAATTACGATTTTCTGTTTCAGTTCCCATAAATTAATACAATATCTTTGATAAATACAATATTCCCATTAAAGAAAATCACTTTAGACTTAAATCTGGGTACTCATACGATGGCAAATTTGTCTTTACTTTTATTCCGACAAATTAATACAATGCTTTTGACAGATATATTCTTAGAAAAAGTAAATGGCAATAAACTTAAATCTGGATTTTTTCAGATGTATATAAATACATGGCATGGAATCCAGTATCACTTGGAAATTCTATGAATAATAAAGATACTTCACATCGAAATTTATTGCATTGTGTAATTACCAAAAAAATCTCAAATGGATTTAAATTTGGATTTTTTCAGATGTATTTTAATGTATTGCATGAAACCCGGTATCATTTAGAAATTCTACGAATAACCAAAAATTTCCCATCGAAATTTATTACATTGTGTAATTACCAAAAGAAAATTGCAAATGAACTTAAACCGGCATTTTTCAGATGCATGTTCAATGCTTGGCATGGAACCCAGTATCACTTGGAAATTTTATGAATAGCCAAGAAATTTTACATCGAAATTTATTGTTTTGTTTAATTACGAAAAAAATCTCAGATGAACTTAAACCTGGATTTTTCAGGTGAATTTTACATGACATGGAATCCAGTATCACTTCTTCATTTCTTGTTTATTTTACGAATAATTCAAGAAATTTCACGTCGAAATTTATTACATTGTAAGTAAGGAATATTATATGTGTTTTTAAAAAAAGGGTACTTAATTTTTGTCCCGTAGTTCTTGGACACCCTGTACATTTATAAAATAAAATAGTAGCAATAAATCTAATATTTATATAGCACTACCATTACTGTTTCTAGAATTTACTACGGGCACAGAAAAGAATTCGAGTCAAAACTCATACCGTCCAACCTTGATTTTTCGAATACAGTTGACATTTAAAATTGGAAATTATTTTATATTTTCGACATTTTATATATGCAGCAGAATTTTATGAAGTTCAGCAGTCCCATTTTATGTTCTTCAATATTATTTTCTTTTACAATAGTATAGACGTAAGAATGCATGCATGTAGTTCAAAGTAAGCGAAAAATACAACCAAATACTTACGAAATAAAAGAAAAATATGCATGCTCCAAAATGCAATCTTTCCCTTACAGTATGCGAGATCTCCATTTACACTTCTTAAAATTCCATAAAATATTTTATTCTCAGAATATCATGATAATATTCTCCTTATCAGATATAACAGTTGTTTGGTTTCTTTATGGAATTTTTTCAATCTCCTTTGGAAGTTGTAGAAAAGTTTATCTAATAATTCATCATTTAAAAGTAAAGCGAAGACAAGGAAAAAAAAATTTGTATCACAATCTCACGGTTTCAGCAATACATGCACTTATTTTGAAAGTGAAAAATTGTTGCACGTGATACAAAATAGATTATAATCTCTTTAATCAAAAATATTTCAATGCTGCTTTTACGATCTCACCCCCACATTTGCCTCAGGAATCAAAACCACTTCTTTATCAGAACATAACAGATGCAACCCAATATTTCTCAGCTTCTGTAAATATATATTTTACTTAGATAAACTCATCCCATTATAAAAAGTAAAAAAAAAAAAACTATAGATGTTTCACAACGCCTGATGGTCGATGATCCTGTTGTTGTTCTTGTCGTATCCCTTGAAGATTGGTTTGGCGCAATACGATATTTTGTGCACACTTTGGGATAATTAGACCAGAACCTACAGTTTAACGTGGATTCCAGACGACTAACAAGCATCCCTGCCACCGCCAGGATTCAAACCTCAAGCCTGGGCTACCAAAGGCCAGGGGGCTAGCCAATTGTCCATCAGGCCGCCATCCCCCCTTAAGAGGACCAAGAAAACCAAATACTATGTTGTTTCCGAATAATATTGTCTATGTTGATTGCCAGCTCGGAGTTTGAATCCTTTTACGAGGGATGGTCCAGACAATGCATGGTGGTTGCAACAGCTGGCCAATTAAAGACATGATGATGAGTAAGCTCAAGCATCAGGGCAATTGCCACATTGATTTTGTATTTTTTATTTCCATCACTAGAAATTTTCAATTTTTTGCGGTGCTTCATCCTTAACATTCTTTCTTATCCCATCTGGTAGACATCTGGACCACAAACCCTTATAGACTCATGGTTGAAGGGAAAGGGGACAGTTTCTGTTGCGATTTAGCACCCGTAGATAGAAGTCTGGCTTGGCTCCATGACGCTCTACAGTCATATGAGCTTAAAGGGGATTCCAAACCAATACAAACTTCCATGGGACCTTCGGGACTAGAACCCGAAACCTGTGGCACCGAGCGCCAGACACCCGAGATCCTCTTAATCTTGTGAAAGTAGTAGCCGTTTTATCGAGGATCTACTAATCTTTAATCAGCTTTAATTTAAAAATTAACGCAGATTTTAGCACCATAGTGCGCCTGTTGTCAGGAATTACTTATGAAATGCATGGTTTGGTCGTGACTAACCTGTTTCATAAGCATGGCAATTATTATGTTTGTCATATTTGATTTTTAGTTAAGACACATGGGCAGCACCATGCAAGATATCCCTGTTGATTTTCAAGTAAGATCTCTTCGCCAATCTTTACATTGAGGCAAGTAATGTTAGAAACCCATGCGCAGAACATGGAAAGAGTATCTTCTATATCAAATCTAAAAGATGACAGTAAAACATTTGATACATTTCATTTGGCCTATCTTTTGTCCTCGAATTATGGCCTTTTAATATCCTTACTGGAAATTTTTACATTCAGTGGCACAGAAATATAATATAACTATAAACTTGATGAAAATTAACCAATTTAATAAATTTCATTGAAGAAAGGGAATTATTAATCATTCAAAAAAACAATACGCCTGAAATATTAGTCGATTTTTCTGTATCCATTCCTTCACTTTAAACAATGTCGTTTAGTCGTTTTTATGATTCTATATTGAACATTGTAATATTTGAATACCATAATATACAATATTTTCCTGTCATGTTTTAATCTTTCTGTATTGTATATCTTTCGTTTCACTTATACGTGTGTTAGGCAAAAAAAAGAGTACATAGCAATCTTAAGTTTCAATATGTTCCTGTAATTCAGTTATTCAAAAACTTATTCCTCCATTTAAAATTTTTATATTATTTTTACCACCCTTACCTTTTTTTAACTTAGGAGGCTATGTAAAGGCTATACAAGCTCTGAATACGGGAGTTAAAAATTTCAATACGGGGATATATGTGGAGCCCTGACCCTTCTAGTAAAGCAAAAAAAGAAAAATCATATATTTACCAATCTCCTTGGACAGCTTGTAATTTACTATTGCATTGAAAAACAATAAAAAGTCAAAAAGTCAAAAGTCAAAAAGTCAGTCAAAAGCTTCGTATTATTCGCCTATAAAGTACAAAGTCATGAAACTTGTCAACGTTGTTCTGTCTGATCAGTTGTTGTGTCAATGAATGTTGTTGTCAGTGTTGTGCAGTGCGGGACGGACATCTCATGAGTAGTCTGCTCATAGATGGAGGGAAAGAAAATTAATTAATTTTAAATTAAATTAAAATGAGAAATAAACTTTCCATTTTACCTTTTCTTCGTATGTTACAGTATGAAGAATTGATCAAAATCCCAAATTATGCACTATATTATCAACCATATATATCCAAAGAATGTTTTAATCAGTTGAAAAGATCGTTCTTCAGATGTGTGTGGTTGTTGTGACCCATCCTCAGTGTCCTGCAGTGAGGGGATGGGATACCCATGAGTAATCTACTCATGGATGAAAAAGGATGGGCAGCTTCTATTGTAGTAGTCTACTCATGGAGGGATTAAAAGGATGGGCAGCTTCCACCTATTGTAAAGGAGCACCCGTAGGTAGAAGTCTGACGTGGTTCTGTAAGAAGGAAAACAATGCCTTCTAGGAGAACTTTATGAATAACTATTGAGATTTAATGTTGCAAATTTTTACTTTAATTTTTTATAATAAATGAATTAATGGCGTCTAGTCAGTTTTTTTTTTTTTAAGTCTGGTGCTATTTAGTGCTGTGAAAATCTGATGCAATAAAAAAAAAAGTTTTTATTTAATTTAAAAGGAGTCCTAAAACTTTTTTTAATGGTAATAAAAAAGCAGTTTAATAGATATTAATTAATAATTTAACAAAAAAGTAATTTTTGATTATAAATTTTTTTTAGTTAAATCATAAATTTAGAAAAGAAAAAAAACCTGAACTTTTAAATGTTACAGTTTGTAAGTTGTGATAGAACATGTACAGAAACAAATATACATTGTATAATATAGAAACAAAAATTATTTGTATTTATATAGAATTAAATTTCATACATTTACTTATAGAGACTGAATTTTTTTTTTCACTTCATACAAGAAAAAAAAAAAACCTCCTTATTTTTCTATAGGCCATATTTTTCCTTTATTTTTTCATTCTTTAATATTTCTTTCACTTACTCTTATCCGCACAGAATACACTTTTACACGCCCATTTATCACCAATATAAGGCCACACTCCATTTTTCCTTGTTCCCTCTAATTAAGACTATTAATTAGATTCCCTGGTGAATACTTCTTATCTCTCGAAATACGTGGCTGTTAAGCAAAAGCCACTGAACCGCTAATATTTTAAAACGGAAAGGGGGATATCCGTTACTAATTAGTAACGCAATATTCTCCGCCAAAACCACGTGTGGCGCTTTCTTGAGACAATGGACATAAAAAATGAACCCCCAGAAAAATAAAATTTGGCTTAATATTCAATTACTAGAATAATTAGCGAGCTTCTACTGTTCTCTCCAAGACCTCTTCGGGGCTTTTGGTCGCAAATGTATTGATAAAAGGGTTTTAGAAAATAGTGTCTTTCGGTTTCAGTTTTGATGAGACGAAATATTTCATTAGAAAAGAGTTCTGTACCATCAAATGTGGTGAATTTGATGAAGATGCCTAATCAGAAAGAGACAAAAAATAAGCAAATAATTAGTTAGTTTTTTTTAACATCGCTCCAGTTTCTTTTAAAAAATGTGAATCATCCCAGAATGTCCTGCAGCGTGGGATGGACATCCTATGAGTAGTCTACTCATGGATGGAGGTAAAAGGGCAGCTTCTGTTACTATGGTTTGGCTTGGTTTGTCGCTCTACTTTCATCTTGTGAACACGAGGGCTAAACAGACTGGATTCCAAAGTGGATACAAGAGAATTCCGAACCATTCACAAACATCCATGCCACCGCCAGTATTCGAACCTTCCGTTATAATGGAGCAGCGTAGGTAGAAATCTGATTTGGCGCCAAGTCACAGAAGAAGGAGGACTTCCGGGAGAATTTTTAAGGGGCAACTATCCATCGCATTTGCGTATCGTACGGGAGAAAACCCGAAAAACTTCCACGAGGTAGTCTGACTAACAAGGCAAGAAGCTGAACATCACAAACGCCATCACGTCTCCACGTCTTTGGTTTCAGTTTGAGAAGAAATATTTGATTGGAAAAAAGTTCTGTACCATTGAATGTTATGGGGAATTTTATTAGAAGATGACAAATCAGAAAGAGACAGAAAATAAGCAGATGATTAGTCAGTTTTTTTTAACATCGCTCCAGTTTTTTTTTTTTTTAAAAATATGACTCAGCCTCAGTGTTAGAGCAGGATGGACATCCCATGAGTGATCTACTCATGGATGGAGGTTAATGGGCAGCTTCTATTATGATGGTTTGGTTTGAAGCTCTACTTTCATCTTGTGCACATGAGGGATAAACAGACTGGGAACTGTTTAAAGTGGATTCCGAACCACTTCACAAACATCCATCCACCCCCAGGATTCGAACATTCTGTTATGATGGAGCACCGGTAGGTAGAAGACTGACATGACTCCTAGTCGCTGAAGTAGGAGGGCATTGCCTTCCGTGAGTACTTTTAGGAGCAACTACCGAGGCGTATCGTATGGGAGAAAACTTGGAAAACTCCACAAGGCAGTCTGATTAACGAGGCAAGAAGCCGAACATCACAAAAGCCATCGCGTCTCCACGTCTTTGGTTTTCAGTTTTGGGGTGTGAGACGAAATATTTGATTAGAAAAAAGTTCTGTACCATCTACTGTTATAGTGAATTTCCTTAGAAGATGCCTGATCAGAAATATACAGAAAATAAGCAGATGATTAGTTAGTTTTTTAACGTCGCTCCAGTTTATTTTAAATGTGACTCATTCTCAATGTCCTGCAATGCGGAATGTACATCCCATGAGTAGTCAACTCATAGATGGATTGAAAGAGAACAGTTTCTGTTGTTGCAATGGAGCCCGTAGGTAGAAGTCTGACGTGGCTCCGCATCGTTTAAGAAGCGGACAATGCCTTCTGGGAGAAATTTTATGAATAAATATTGAGATTTAATGCTGTAAATTTTTTACCTTAATTTTTATAATAAATGAATTAATGGCGTCTAGTCAGTTTTTTTTAAGTAAAGGTGCTATTTAGTGCTGTAAAAATCTGAAGGCAAATAAAAGAAATAAGATTTTTGTTTAATTTAAAAGCAGTCATAAAAAGTTTTTAATGGTAGTAAAAAAGTGATTTAATGATAAAGGGTAATAATTTAACAAAAGGTAATTTTTGTTACATAACATTTAAAACAGTAGTAAAATTTTTTTAGTTAAAAATATTTGAGAGGAAAAAAAAACTTAACTTTTAAGAGTTACATGGGGAATTTGCTAGAACATGACAAAAAAAATTATTTTCATTTATAAAATAAAGCAGATGATTAGTTATATAGCTTTTTTTTAACTTCATCCAAAAAAAAAGAAAACTCAGAAACCTCTATTCATTTTACGGGATGGACATTTTCCTTTTGATTACTCATGGATTTAATATATCTTTCAGCTTCTGTTATGCACAGAATTTGGTTTGTAGCCCATTTATCTTGATATGCACTCCATTTTTCCTTGGATAAAAGACTATTAATTAGAAAGTGGTGAATACTTATCTCTCAAAATACATACAAAGCCACCAGAATTCGAACGCTAATATTTTAAATGATGGAGATATCCTGTTACTAAAGTAACGCATGATTCCTAGTCGCCAAAACCACGTGGGCTTGCCTTCGAGGCAATGGACATAGAAAAATGAACCCCAGAAAAATAAAATTTGGCTTAATCGTATGGAATAAAACCAGAAAACTCACACAAGTTCAGCTCCAAGACCTTCGGGGGCTTTTGGTCGTAAATGTATTGATAAAAGGGTTTTAGGATGATAGTGTCTTTCGGATTCAGTTTTGGGATATGAGACGAAATATTTGGTTAGAAAAAGTTCTGTACCATCAAATGTTATGGTGAATTTCATTAGAAGATGCTTAATCATAAAATCAGCATATGATTAGTTTGTTTTTTTTTAATATAGCAGTAAGTTTTTTAATATAGCAGTAGCAGTAGTTTTTTAATATATCAGTTTCTTTTAAAATGTGACTCATCCTCAGTATCCCACAGCGTGGGTGTGATATCCCATGAGTAGTCTACTCATGGATGGAGGTAAAGGGGCTTTCCTTTATGTGTATGTTATATGAAGAATTAATCAAAATGTATCCCATATTATGCATTATATTATTAACCATTTATATCCCAAAGAATGTTTTTAATCAGGTGAAAAGATCGTTCTACTTATGAGTTGTGACTCATCCTTAATGTCCGAAGACGCGGTATGGTACGGACACCCCTGAGTGGTCTACTCATGGATGGAGGTAAATGGGAAGCTTTCTGTTATGATGGAGCAGTTGTAGGTAGAAATCTGACTTGGACTCGAGTCGCTGAAGAAGGACTGAGTGTCTTTCGGGATGGCTTTTAGGTTTAACTAACCCGCATTTCCGTATGGTATGGGAGGAAACCTGAAAAACTCCCCCACCACATAGTCCGACTAACGTGGGCAATGTACTGAACATCACAAATACCATCGTCGTGTCTCCTATGTTCCTGAAACAGTGTCTGCAACAGCCGCCAGCGGAATGATCCTCAGCCCCGACGCTCACCAGCGGGGTACGTTACTACTACGAGCCACGAGTCAGTCTTGTAAACGAATAATTTTATAATACCAATCATCACTTTTTTTTTAAACTTCATGTGCTTATTAAATAACCTAATTCTGGTTATCAATTTGCATGTTTTCATTAAGTACTGGGATGAAAATGTAAAAAAAAAATTTTATTTTAAATCAAAATTCTAAAAAATTTAAAATGAAGTTTAAACTTTCTTGCAAAACATGTTTTGTATATGTTATTATATTTTTATTGAAAATATTTGTATATGTAAATTATGTAAAAATAAAATTACAGAATTTGTTCTAATACTTTTTTTTATAATCACAGACTACGCATTTTTATTGATTGCAATCTTCACAGTTTTAAATATTTTTACCTAAAACAGTTTACGAGTTTAACAAAAGATATTTATTTGAAAGATTATCATAATTTAAATTAGCTTAAACTTAGAAACTATTTTACATAAAACTTTATTTTTGATTCTAAAAACAAACATGTCAAATTACATAATTTCTAAATGACTTACAACAAAAAAAATCTTTATTTATCTCTTCAAATGCTTAACATTTTAACTGACAAAAAACAATACATTATATTTGAGCTTGCTAAATTTTGTTAAACACATGTTTAAATTTATTTTAAAAGAGCAAAGTTACAATTATTAATAAAGTTTTCCATTTTTTAAAAATAGAAAGACTTTCAAACAGAAGATTAATAAAATAAATTTGTTTATACCGTTTAGTAAATTTATATTTTTATCGACCAATCAAAACGTGCATAAAGAATAATCCAAAAATTATCTCATATTTTAGCATGATTTAAAAATGTGGTGATTTTGCTAGTTTGAAACAAATGGCACAAATTGTAAAATTTTCAAAAACATTTTGAAACATACGTTTTTTTAAATATATTTTTAAATATCAACAGCAATAAAATCGTGACAATCCAATTTTAACTAAACTTTTACTTCTTAAAAGGCTTTTCCAATAACATCGATCTTATAATATAAAAAATCAGTGAATGTTTCTTGTAGCCTAGTTGGATCTTTTTTATATTATACATAGTTTCCAAAGGCCAGAGGTGTCACCCGAAATGACCTTGGGGGCCACTTGGGAGTTCTTCATAACCTGCGGACAGCATATAGCCTATGTATCCCCATATTCAATTGGACCAACCATAGACATTTTTGAGGAAAATGGAAAATAACAGCATATTTTTTAAAAGTTTCTACTATTATTTTTACATAAGTAAACATAGATAATATATAATAATAATAATGATACTAAACGCACATTGTAAAGAAATATATAACACTAAAAGTGAAAATATATGTCAAAATATTAAAAGAAATCATTGAAAAAATATTATTTTACTACTGCAATTAGCTTTTGCAAATCGATCTCAATTTGGGTATTTG